>VDFB02072785.1:123474-193270 GCA_007258455.2 Sequoia sempervirens
TATATATATATATGTCCAATTTAGCTTGATATTTTTTAAAAGATTAGATATATATATTTAATTTAACTAAATTAAATTCTTTTAAGTTCCTTGAAAGTAATAGGTGACAAATTGTGCCAACTTGTGTGTAACTTGTAGGTAATGCCATATGGAATGCAAACAAAATTGTTGAATGGTGAAAAAGTCATTTTTTTGCTTGCGGCTCAACATACAACACACGGTATTTTTGGGAAGTTACAGGTACATGTCTAGTCAAAATTTGTTAAAATTTTGAATTTCAAAGTTCAAGTACATACATGATTTCAAATTGAATTTTCTTGAGTTTGAATTTAAACAGATATTGATCAATCAAATCCTTATAATTGTCAAGAAATTCATGGTATTAGAAATCTGCATCAAATCATGACAATGGGGAGTAGTAGGCCTTATGCAATTAATGTGAGAGAAAAATCATGTTTTGTATTGATTGCATTGAGGACAATGCAAATATTGATCAATGTGAGAATATTAGAGATGGGTATGTTTCACAATGGGAAATGAAACAATTAATATCAATGCCTCCTTTTGTTGAAGACTGACAATGTCGATGTCTACGATCCACTATATTCAGCTGATTACGAACATGTATCTGATTTAGTTGTTACAGGTATGGAAATTGATTAATTTAGTTAAAATAAAGATTTAAATTTATATATATATATATATATATATATATATATATTCTATGTTTAAGTAAGTTTCAAATATAAAATATAAATTTTTACAACTTTTAAATGTATAATTTACTTAAATATGTATATATGTGGTGTGTGTACAGGAGATATTTTCATTGTAGTTGCAGATCCTGACAATGTAGAAGGTGTAGATTACTATCTACTAAGATGTATGCAACCAAAAATCAAATTGGTCGAATCGATGACAGATGGTGATGGACAACAGTATCCCATTGGATTAGTCGTTATTGAAGGCACATATTATCAACAAATAAAGATAGATAAAAATGGTATTATATTTGTTGATTATAGGCCAGGACAAAAGGTTCTACATTACAGTCACTTATTTTTGGCAACAAAAATAAATTTAGAAACTTTACCTAAAAGAGGACGTGCCAAACAAAAGTGGAGGTTGCCTATTGAAGATCATGAAAAGATTTTAGAGATAATTAAAGATAGAGAGGATCTAGATTTTTATGTACCAGGAGCTTTAAGTTGTTTTTTGGATATATGTACACATTTATGACTCCAAATCTATAATATATATATTTGTATTGATTAGACATGTGACATGATTTAGAATGGGTTTTTTTTTAGAATGTGACATGTATGTTAGATCATGTATATATGCTTGATACAAAACCTAGTGGCTTTAAAAATGTTTTCATTTACATTTTGCCTAAATTCCTTTAAATCATCTAAATTTCCAATTGCATTTTTACATGTTGGACATGGTTCATTCTTTTAAGTTCACTCAAGAATCTCTAGAAATTCCTTTATATCATCTCTCTAGATTCCTTGATTGTATTTTTATGTTTGACATGGAATTGTTAAACTTTCACTTTCAAATCTTTGAATTTAAATATTTGTTCAACTCCACTTATATACATGAGCTAGATTGAATATATATATATATATACGTGCAACAATTTGTACAAAACCTAGTCTATGTTCCAATTTTGCATTTAAATTTATTTATGTTCCACAAAATTCTTAAGTTCACATGAATCTTTCATTTCATTTGAACATTCAACTCCACAAACTTATATAATTATCTAGTTGATTTGGTGTTTGAGTGGTGAAGAATCTAGACATAAATGTTATCTCTAGTTTTCTTTATTTTTTATACATTACTAATGCACGACATTCAATAATTTTAAATGATCATCTAGATTTTCATGTATCCTAATCATCACATCCTAATTTTATTATTTTCATCAGGTAAGCATCCCTCATCCTAATCATCAAGTTAAGATCACTTTATCAAGTAATAACCCATTTAACCATAATCATCCTAGAATCATTTAAAAATTATCCATCTAGATCCATCTCAACCATACATCCATTCTCCATCCTTAATAAAAAATCATCACTTAAACATCAAAATTTGGTTACTTGGTCTCAATCTAGTCCATACATCATATTGTCCTTTCGTCATCACCCAAAGCTTTCAACATCTAGGGACCTTATCCTTAATCTAGACTATCATCCATTTCAAATCCAATCTCCTAATAAAAAATCACTTGACCTTATAATTTGATTTCATCTTTAATCCAAATTTGCTTTTAAGAACATTAGCTCCTATCTTTTAAGTATAGTTATTAAATCCATGTTGTTAATGTTAGATTGTATCCAGGTTCTCTTGGTTTGGTCTTTCTTGTTCACCTCAAGGTGCATTGGAATATATGAACATTGTAGTGAATCATAGTGATGGTGTTTGGGGTGCTTGAGATAGCAACATGTTGGCATCAATTTAACTTTATTTACCATGTATAGCTTGAGACCATGCATGTAATGGTCCATCTTTCTAGTACAATTAAATATGGATTGATCAATTTTTAATTTATATAGAATTGTCATCTAGGAAGATCTAGATCTACTTGATCGATTTGTAATTTATATAGAATTGTCATCAATTTTTAATTTAATATTAAATGTGCATAACTTTCAAGATTTAAATATATCAATTTCCAATTGCATATATATAAATGTTCCACATGGAATTCTTAAACTTTCAAGACTAGAAATTTGATTTCATTTACATTCAACTCCACTTATAGCTTACATGCTTTCTTTGAATTATATGGTTCATTCTTAAGTGAACACTTTCAAATATATATATATATATATATATATATATATATATATATATATATATATATTTGATTTCATTTACATTCAACTGGACACAAGTATAGGTCATCATCTAGTTCAAGAATTCTTTGCATGCACATTCAAATGAACATGTGTATTAGATTATATGGAATTAGATTAGGTTCATGTATAGCATGATATATGCACAATTTAAATGTATTTAACCTATACTAACTTTTAAAATGAACATTTAGAGCTTTAAAGAATTCAAGAACTATCATCTATTTCCAATTGCATTTTTATTTTCTACTTTAAAATATAGCATTAATCTCAAGCATATTTGCATTCAATTTTTTCTATTTCTTGACCTATTTATTAAAGAAAAATTCATTTGAATTATTTATTTAAATTAATTACATGTACATGTCCATCTTTTTAAATTTACAAATAGCAACCATTAGATAGTGGAGTCCAAAATTTTGATTTCATGATGTAAATTTAGATATGTACAACAAGTGCATTTGAACAAACCATAATTTAAATTTAAATAAAGGTACTTGTTCCTTGCTAAATAAATAAAACCATAAACTAATAATGCACGATGTATTTATAGATGTACAATGTAAGTGAACATCAAACCATAATAATGCACGCATATAACAAACCTAGATTCAAACCATAAAACGTAAATGTATGAATGTGACATGTAAATCATAACAAGTATATATATGTGTACCATAAAACATAAGTACAACACATGTGCAAATGTTCAATAAATAAATCATAAAAAGTGTCTCCAACATGTAATAATATGATCTCAAACATGTAATACTATAAAAAAAATCTCAAAGAGAGGGATGTCTGGTATGAATAGAATCATCAGATCTTTGGCCTAATCTCTCCCTCGACCTCTCCCTCGATCCATGGCTCGATCTCTCCCTCGATCCACAACCCGATATCTCCCTCGATCCAAAGCCCGATATCTCCCTTGATCCATGGACCGATCGCTCTGCTGATCCAAGATGTGTGGATCCCTGTCCCGATCCAAGATCTCTCGATATGTGTCCTAAGCCTCGTCCCAACCCTTGCATGTGTTCAAGTACATATATGTTAAATTATCTAAAATTACGATGTACTTGAGTTCAATGTGTTCAAACTTAAACATCAAGTAATTATTTGTTTCATTAAATTTAAATGTACCTCATCTGCATACTATGCGGAATCGCCATCATGCTCCAAATTTCCAAAGTCTGAAAAATCACCATACTGCTTAAAATTTTCAAGTACACAATTTCAATTAGGAGTTAAACAACTAGAATTTTTTAAAATGCATTACATAATTTTTTAGAACACAATTTTATATATGTATTTAAATTATAAATTGAAAGTACCTATCATGCCTGCTCAATGGCTCTACCAATGTCACTAAGATCACGAGAATGTAAAGACATCGCAGGGGGCTCTATAGCATGTATAGTATCAATGGAAAAAATAAGCCAACTATATGTTCCATGGATAGGACCAGGTGTCGCAGTAGCCTCAATGTGACCTGTAACATCCTGACGACTACCTGGACGAGCTAAAGGATCAATAGAAATGTGATGTGCATGGGATCCTGTAGGCTGATGTGGAATATCCTGAGTTGCATTTGCCACCCTGTGGCTCGTATGTGTATGAGGATATTGTTGTCTAATAAATTTTGGTACCCTGTCAAGAGAAATCCCATGGTCCTCACTGATAACCTGATATGCTGCTAGTAAATCCAAAATTGAGAGTCTACACGTATTACGCAAAGTCATGTGGGTCATATGCTCGACATCTGCAAGAGTAGGTAGATCGGCACTAATAAATGGATCATACGATGCAGATGTAGCCTCAGTGGGAGGAAGGTTGATCTGTGGGCGTAATAAGTATCTACCAACTCGATCAGATGAAATCTAATCAATTTGTGTCATAATGGAGGCAATGTTATCAAAAATCTAACTCTGATTGGAGCCTGTTGCTAACTCCCTTATTGCTGCCAATTCCAAACGTTTTGGTAAAACCAAAAGGTTTGGGCCAACTAATGCCCTCTTGTCCATAGGTGGTGGAAAATTTGAAGGTCTAAACTATGGTTTGTCAAAAAAATGGCCTTTACCCTAGCCAGCATGCTCAAGATAAGATGTGTAGTCCACCTCTATATGTAAATGAAATTTTGCATATAACTGTTTGACAAAATACAGTGGCAGCTCATCATTGTGTGGCCATCTATGATGTGTTGCCAACCATCTAGGGTATATGAATGGTGCAACAAGAGGATCTTCACACCTCGTAACCACATATCCTCTAATTTTATTTTTTCCTCTATAAAATGGGAACATGGTTAACACATTTTCACCTAAAACTAATTTGGCAACTTCTCTATGTTTCACTGTGCCAGTAACACTCTTGGCAAGAGAAAAATAAAACTGCTCATTGTTGATTTCATCATAAGGATTGTATGATCGAATTGTCTCAATCATCTTAATAATCTCATGTCTAATAGTGACTAATTTATCTTGATTAGCCAAATTGGGGGAGTTGTGAATTGTTTGCTCTAAACATTTTAAAGCATTGTCCAATCTAGCAATACTATCCTGAAATATATTTGATCTAGTTTGAGCTTCTCGCTCAAAACGAGGGGAATGATGAGATCCCTCATCGGCCATGATATATATAAATCTAGATAGAGATCTGCATATCATTAAAACAAAATTACATGATGAACTAGAAACAAATTATTTAAAGTAAAAAAATTTCAAAACTAAAAAATATATATATTTAAATTAAATGTAAAATTTTCAAGTTTCAAAACTAGAAAACATTTTTAAATTTAAATGTATATAATGAGATCTAGTTCAAACTTTATATCTATCTCTATGTGAACCTATTAAATCATAGATGCATGTAATATGCAACCAAGAATAAATATGGAAAAAATATATTTATCCTTTCAACCACTCTATACTAAAATTCCGATCAAAATAAAAAAATACTCTTCATTACAATTGGTCACATATATATAGCCTTTCTTTGTAATCAATTATTTTTTAAATCAAACACTAGAAATAAAAAGGTTAACATTTCCTTAATTTTTCGATCTAACTTAAAACATATTAAAGTAATAACTAAAATTCTTTGAAATAAATTATGTTGGTGTAATTAACTATTTAATTACACTTTCATAAGTTTACTTAGGCATTAATTTAAGTCCTAGGTTGCATTTTATTATCCTTATCTAATTGAAGCAAATTCCTTAGGAATAAAATATAAACATTGTACACATGTTTTGTAGGCACAATATCTCCTTTGATATCATCTTTTTCTTTCATGAAAGATGAATTTAGGCCTCGAGAATGCTATGTTTGAATAGAAACCTTGGCCTTGTAAGCATGGAATGACCTTTATTTTGAATCATATAATTTATTTTCTTCTTCAATGAACTTAACTCAATAGTTCACCTTTTGTAACAACTTAGATAACATAAGAAATTTGACAACTCCAAATCTAAGACTTTCAATACATTTGTGTACATGTACATATATATACATTTATGTGTATGTATGTATGTACACATGTATGTATGTGGGAGTGCATGTGTACATGTATATACATGTATATATATGTGTATGTGTGTATATTTGTATGTATGTGTAGACACGTAAAATATACTAATTGACATTGTGTATCTAATCCTGACTCACTAACATTGTTTCTCCCTGAATCATCCCTCGGTCTAACCATTTAATCAAATCCTCCTATCTGATTAAATTCATCAATATTCCACTCTTGAATAAATAAATCATTTTATCTAATCAAGTCATCTCTTTTGTTAATTAAATCAATCCATCTGATCTAATTATCCCTATTTCATTAAATAATCAATTTATTTGATTAAATCTCTAAAGTCTATCCATTAAATTAAATAAATTAAAACCTTATTTGATTTAATCTAACACCATCTCTTTTAATTAAATAAATCAAAATCCTTATTTAATTAATCTCTTGTCATATTCTTCTCTTATTTGATTTAAATAAATCCATAAATTTGAGTCAAATAGGTCACATCATCTAACCTCTCTCATTAAATTAATTAACCATTGATTAATTTAATCTCATCTCATGTCCCATCCTCTAGATAATGCAAGTTGCACATGAAAATAGATTTAATTCATTTATTAAATCTCTATTTTCCTCACAAGGCATCTTTTGGAATATTCTCTCAATTTGAATTCAAAAATTCCAAGTCAACATGTACATCCAACAAGGCAATAACTTCATCTTACATGTCCTTTGCCTTGAGCCAAGTGGCATTTATTGTATTTTCCCTTCCCTCTTGCATGTCATTTCAACAAATTTGAATTTCAAATATTTGCATTTATTGGCACAAACCCCAAATCTTGCACATCCTTCATCCATTCATAGCTTGACAAGTGGCATCATATCATTGGATGAATGTTAGTCCCACATTGCTCAAATTTGGACATTCATCCATCTTGGAATTCTATAAATAAAGAGCTCATATCCTCATTTCATCATCCACAATCTAGGCAAAGTTACCATGCTCAAATATCTCTTGAATTTCATCCATTATCATTGAGTCATAGCTAGGTTTTTGCAGATTTTGGCTTGGAGTTCTCATTCTTCATCAACAAAGTGGATCAAACATCTTCAACCTATCAAGCTTGCATCATAGGAATTGGGAAAGGGCCAATTTTCACATCAAATTGGCACCAATTCCCCCATGGGATCATGTGTTTTCTTTTCTAATTAGGATTTAATCTTAGTTTTGTCATTTGCATTGTGTTCTTCACTATTTTCTTCCTAATTTGAATGTTGTAAATGGATTTCATGGGGAATCCTTGTTTTAGCTTGCAATTCCTTGTTCAACTTGTTTACTCATGTTGTTTTGCAGGTACTAGGAAAAGGGTTCGCACAGTATGTATGTAGAAGGAGGGCTGGATATCACTTTAAATCCATTTTTCTCAAAATTTATGCGTTTTCACTCACACCTAGAAAATTCCAATGCTGGGAGCTTAGCGTCGCTGTTTTGGCACCGCTGACTCTTTAGCATCACTGTATAGCACTGCTGGAATTTGAAATTGCGACTCTGGACTCGTCCCGCTAAAATATTTAAATTTTTAACTCCACCGCTGGACTCGTTGACCTGCAGAAATTTTCAAAAAATATTAAACTCCGACACTAGACTAAAACTGCAACATGGGGTGAAAAGAGCGACGCAGTTGAGCTCTCTGTCTCGACACAGAGCGACGCTGATAGGTAAGCGGCACTCTGAGGGAACCGCTGGGAAACCAAACTATGATGCAGTCACAAGTTGCGACGCTGGGAGATAGTAAAAAGGGAAAATCTAATTTTAGCACGTGCTTTTGATTTATGATTAATTTGTCCTCTATTTTTTGCTTTTTAATTTCTGTGTTTTTCCAAAATCTGACTAGTTTTTCCTCCTTGTAGGTTGGAAATCGAAATCAAAAGGAGAAGCATGAGAAGGATGTTTGTCAAATCAAAGTGTTTTTAAACACTATAGTGTTTTCTTAACACTTTTTCATGAAATTGTTATATTTTTCTTCCTTAAAACACTAGTTTTCATTTGGACTTAAAAAGAATCTTTCCATTTCTTGCAAAGGCTAAAACGAACTTTAGGATCACAACTTACTAGATTTTGTTTCTTGGGTTAACAATTGAACAAATGTCTTTCACTTTGTCTTTTGGTGCTTAAAAAGAACTCATATCTTGCTTTGGGGATTTAAAAAGAACAAGTGTAACTTTGTTTGTTGTGAAGGCTTACTTAGACTAAAGCCATTGAAAATGGATGTATGCACTTCTCTCGCACTTTATAGCGATCTTGAGAATCAAAAGGCCTTTTTCATGACTTTGGGTTGAGATAAAGCAATCACCTCCACACTTCGATTTGGGTTTAAAATTGAACATCTTGTGCGAGTGTGAGTGGGGGGCATTGTTGCGTATATTCTCTTTTCTTGTTGCCAACAAGGATTGATCAAGTTACGAATATTGTTCTTCATTCACTTTTGTTTATCCTAGAGGGCCTACCTTGGGGAAAAAGTACTCATCCAAGGGAATGACTCAACCGGTAACATTCTAACGCCAAGAGTATTTCCAACCGGGATATAAATGTGGATATTGGAAGAAATTCCAATATCACGCAGTTGATTCCGACAAGATGGATCCAAAAGGGGACTCTTGTTGTATGGGTCAATCTCCACGAACGGAAAGTCCTTATTAAAACCCATGTGCTAGAATTTTCCAAAATCCTTTAATCTATTTATTGGTGCAAGAACGGTCGTTCTGAAGCCAGCCCACACTTTTACGGTCTTCTAGTAGAAATGAAAAACATGCCATGGTAGTTTCATGGGTGTTGATGCTTGGCTGCCCTGTATAAGTGAGTGTCATGGAGGGAAGCCAGTGGGGTCAAGCATCTATCCATTTGCTAGAGATAAGCGTAGCTAGACTTGTCCAAGTGGGAATCCAACAATTATTGTCTTACACATCCATAGGATTGTACTTATTGTTGGGTTACAAAATGCATTGCTTGATCAAAAACTTTTCAAAACAAACACTTAACATCATCCAAATTTCAAACCCTTTTGAGGACAAATACAATTGACTCAATCCATATGTTATTGCTTTCCCTTGGGATTCACATCCTTAGAGGTTTCTAAACATTGGATTATATCTCGATTTGTCTCCTTAAGTAAACAATAGGAAAACCCTTGCCTTAAGTTCATTGAATTTCCACATAACATATCTTGTGGGGTTTGAATAAATTAAGACATTGGACATCTTAGCTTGAAAACCTAATCGAAGAAAGTGTTTTTGGTAAAATAAAGACATTAATCAAAGCTAAGGAAAATGAACTTTCATATGTGTTGAAGACTCACAATCCCAAAGCGAAAATCATTGTTGCAAAATCCAAAAATGTGTGTTCAAATTAAATCATTCTTTGGTCACAAAGGTCTATAGGAAGCATTTGCATGCTCTTCAATACCTAGGTCTAGGAAAACAAAGTGTCTTTTTTAGGTTCATCTTAGGATCAAAAGTGAATCAAAATCCTTTCATCCATCCTCCAAAACATCAAAATCATCTCATCATCACCTTTTGGAAAATCTTGAAAAATCATCCTCAATACTAGGCTTTTTGGCAAAATCAAAAATCATCAAAATCATTGAGACTAAATCCTTGGAAAACATTATCAAAAACACCTTTGGCTAGGTATGTGTAGATGCATCCTTTTGCATATGCTTAGTCAAAGTTATCAAAATCATCTTGTCTAGCTTAGTATATGTAGATGAATCCTTCTTCATATACTTAATGAAACAATCATCTTGTTTGAATAGGTGTGGGTAGATGCATCCTTCTCCTCACACATATTCAAAATCATCATCCTTTGAGAAAATCTATCCCTTAGATCATTATCCAACATCTTAGGGTCCTTTTGTTCAAAATCAAAAGCAAATTAAAATCAAAACCAAGGACAAAATCCCAAATCCAAAAACAAATCAAAATCAAAATCTGCAAGTCCTAAAAGCCTAGTGTCTCATTCAAAATATATCAAAAGCCAAAAACATTTGTATCATCCATCCCTAACATCATCATCATATCATCACCTTTTTGATCCTCGAGGCATCCTAAAACTTTCTACTTTGGGACATAAAATAAAGATCGATCCAAAGAATCAAGAGATTCGTCTCCCATATTCTTGAAAATTGATCCTTGTTTTATGGTTCTAACTAGATCTCAATACAAGAAGAGTATGGAAGCCAACAAAGAAACACCCGCTTCAAGCAATTTTAGCCAAAAAAACGTAGAAATGAATCCCGCCAAATCAAGTAATCCTTTGACTCTCTCATCATCGCAAAATCTGCAAGAAGAAAACCAAGGAGAAGACCTTACCTTTGGAATTTCTCGCAAGGAAATGATTGAAATGCTCCAAAATCCAGGCAACCATAGAATCATCAACATCGTGATGAGACTTAACCCTTCGTTATACATGCTTGAGCTAGCAAAACAAGGGGCCAAGTTACCTTCGAATTTTGATGTGAGCACTATAGTGGAGACATATTTTCCTCCAATTTCATCCACCATTCCCATCTCATCTACACCCCCATCTCAAAACATCATGCAAAACATTCCGCAAATCACGACATCTTTTGCTCCAACCCAACCCAACGTTAACTAGGGAAATGCATTTCTCAATGTACTTCAAGCACACCCCCTTGTTAATAATCAAAATTTGGATGCAAACACCACCTTGGAACAAAATATACCCCAAAACCCATTACACAAAAACGTTCCTCTCACCTTCCATCATGATCCATCATCATCATTTTTTCACGCAACACCTCAAACACCTCTCCTCACAAATTTGCTAGAAGAGGGAGATATGTTCGGACCAGGGGGCATATTCGACATCACGACATTCTCGCAACAACTCACACCCCTTACATTTCCACCTCTCCCACCATTGCCATTATCATCTACACCACTCCTTGGTTAAGGGCTTCCCCCTCTACCAAGTATTAATCAAACCACTATCCCAAATCAAGGCATTACACCAAACACTCAAAAAAAATTGTTGGTATCGCAACAACAAATGACAAATGCACAAACAATGGCAACATCATCAAACACCCCCTTAACATCACAAAGCATGGTCTCTCAAGGACCAACCATAACAACAACACCATCCATCACGCAAAACACCAACACCACCGTCACAAACACCATTCCAAATCCACCACCACCTCCAACTTTCACCACATCAAGCCAATACAATGTAGCATTTCAAGCTACTTTCCAAAGAGGATACCAACAAGTTCAGAAACAAAAATCCAAACAATTAGCTGCTCAGCAAGTTGCTCAAGCTGCGCAGGCTGCCCAAGCAGCCCAAGCCGCCTTACAAGTGCAACAAGCCCAGGCGCTATTGTAACAACAACAACAACAAGCCACACAAGCCGCACAAACATTACAAGCACATAGGGCCGCTCAAGCACAACTTCTATTGCAGCAACAAGCAGCACAAGCAGAAGCTGCACAAGCGCAAGCTCAAGTGCAAGCTCAAGCGCAAGCTCAATATCAGGCACAACAAGCCCAATATCGAGCACAACTTCTTGCACAAAGACAAGCAGCACAATTGCAAGCATATCAACAAGCATTAAAGCAATACCAAGAGCAGCAAGAAGTAGCATAATTGGCAGCCCAACAACAAGTGTTGTCTGAATAACAACAAGCACAACAACAAGCGTTGTTGGAACAACAACAAGCACAAATCTTAGCGCAACAACAACAAGATCAACAACAAGCGTTGTTCATACAAAAGTAGGTGGAAGCCTACCTCACTCGGCAAAACATACAGATACCATCAAATAATGCACCGACCGACCCACCCATCCAACCTACGATTGAAACACCCCAAAACACTTTCATCCCACCCCCTGATCCCCAAAATGATGTGATGACACAACTCAGGTTGCTCTCACAACAAGTGCTTGACCTTCAATCAGGGTGAACAACCAAAACACCAAGCAACTTGTGTCCCTATCCATTTGATAGGAGCTTAGTAATGAAACCATTCCCAAAGGGATTTGAAACCCCCAAATTTGACAAATATCGAGGGATGGGAAACCCTGAAGATCCAATCAGGGAATTCTAGGTTCATTGTATGGAGGTCGGATATGACGATACTTATCTAATGTGACCATTTCCTAGGAGCTTGGCAGGTCACACTATAGAATGGTTCTCTCGCTTACCTTTAGGCATTAGAACATTCCAAGAAATTAGGGACGCATTCATTAAAAATTATGCATGCAACATTACAATGGATGTTATTCTCGAAGAACTCTCAGCTCTAAAACAAGGAAAGGGTGAATCATTCACCTCATTCCTACAATGATGGTGATCCAAGGCCAATCAGAGCAAGTGGACCATGCCAGAAGAACAACAAGTTTGCACCATCATAGCCAACCTTGAAGGTTGCTTGGCATTTCATCTCAAGGTTCAGGGTCACATACAATCAGTTGATCCCCAAGGTGCTTAGCATCGAAAGAGCCCTTGTGACTCAAACCGTGGAATCAACATCATACCATGAATAGAAAAACAACTGCCCACCATCCAATTACAATGATAAACCTCATACGTGGGGGAGAAACAAAAATGTTACTAATGATGGTGTCGTTGATGCCAAGGTGGTCATTAGTGCCCCACGCCAACATACACCCACACCACAAATCCAAACACAACACCAAAACACTCATCACATGACATACCAACCCAACAATAATCCAACCATCAATAATCTCAATGACCAAAGGGGACCACCCCAACGCAAAAGTTATCCCAAACAAAAATACACCATTTTGGGGGAACCACTTGAGGACATAATGAAAAAGTTGATCAATGAAAAACTCATCAAGCCTCCTACATTTGAGAATTACCAAGAACCCAATGTCAAACCTCCTTGGTATAATGAGAATCAACTTTGTGAATTTCATAAAATCAAAGGCCACACCACAAACAGTTGCATGAGACTCAAAAACATCATCCAAGATCTCATCGATAAGAAAATCATAAACGTGGAACAACCTATAGGAAATCAAGATCTTAAAATATACACGAATCTGATGCCGAATCATGGCAACAAAGGGAACAAAAATGATAAAGGAAAGGGAAATGTAAATCATGTCTATGAATTAGACATTGCCTCCCTAAATTAGGACTGCATGGTCATCACCATCAAGGGCGCCCATGCCGAAGATTGTGGAATCACCACAAGAGGCGGCAAAGTCACCATCGCAGGATCATCCCAACCAAATAGAGTCCCTTCATCTAGATCTGTTCCTAATGGCTACAATGTCCTAGATCAACTCAAGAGAACACCAGCACACATTTCCATCATGGAGTTGTTAAAAATATCATCAGCGCATAAAAATATTCTCGAGGAAGCATTAGCCTCATCCACTGTCCCCGCAGATCTCGATGCAGAGCAATTCCAAGCTATGGTCAGAAATATCATAACACCTAATCTCCTTACATTTTTTAACCAATATTTCTTCGCCCAACCATCTCACAACCGTGCACTTCACTTGGAAGCCATTGTACATAAGAGAAAAATAAAAAGGGTCTTGGTGGATGGAGGTGCAGGTTTGAACATCTGTTCTCTTAGCCTCATCAAGCAGTTGAAAATATCAAAAGATTCCATCAACAAAGGAAAGGGCATCACGATAAGAGTATATGATGACCAAGAAAGAGTGTCTCAAGGCACGATTAAACTTCCTATTCAAGTAGGGCCAACGCTCATGGAAACTACTTGTCAGGTCTTGGACCTTGACTTGTCGTATAATATCCTCCTGGGACGCCCATGGATCCATGCAATGAAAGCCGTAGAATCAACCTTCCACCAATGTGTGAAATTTACACATAATGGACAAGAGGTTACTATCCATGGAGACCCTGAACCATTTTCATATTGCAAAAATCTTGAAGCAAAATATTACAAAATCCCCCAAGTGCCAAAAAATGATGAGGGACCATCCACACCATACATCAACCCCGCCACTCTCGCATCCACTTCTGCGACAGAGACACCTGCCATTCCCACCATTCCCACCATCTCTGACATCAAGCTCATTATCCAAGAGGACGGTTGTGGAAGCTACAAGCTCCCTAACAATGCTTTTGTGATAGGAGAGTTACCACAATCTCCTAGATCATGGGGACGTCCACAAGAAAACCAAGCTTCCACATCACAAACGTCTCCTGAAGACTATCCCGAATTCACAAGCTAGGGAGACCTTGGCCAGGAGGTTATTGAAGCAGATCCATCTCACATGTTATATCAAGATGAAAGACCGACACCTGAATTACCAATGGATGAGACAAGAAAGGGCCTACAAATGATGCTCGCAATGGGCTACAACAGAAATCAAAGACTAGGACAAAATGACAATGGGCTCATAATACCTATCATGCTAGAGATACGACCCATAACAAATCTTGGCCTTGGATGTACCCCTCCGAGTATAACCATACGTGGTCAAATCCTTTGGTTAGAATGGTTAATATTTCTCCTTAGCCAATACTAGCAGAAGTATGCTCGCCAATATCCATAGGTAGAGACATACATAACTTTATAACTAAGGCCTATATTAGTAGCGATAATGAGGATACCATGACCAATCTACCTAGGTTATTTGAGGACACCACCCTGTGCATGATTAGTACCCTATCCTTCGAACCAGACCAACAGAATCATGAGCTCCGCTTAGTATATCCCCAACTCATCGACTACGACCAACGAGGACCACTGATTCTCGATACATTCGAAAACGATGAGGTGCTCTCAGAGTTCATGGGATTGAGGGATAACGTTCTAGATGGGGATCACAAGGTAGGGTTTATAATGGATTTGGACACACATGCCTATTACGGGGAAATGATTGAATCCTTCAGTCGCAAAAGTGAGAAACTAAGAATCATATCCAAGTCCTTAAGTGAAAACCACACTCTGGCACTCTCTGACAAGAAAAAAGTAAAAATAAAGGACGTATCCAACAGTGAAAACCTCTTTGAGGTTCCCGAGGATGAAGGATTCAATCTTCCTTTAAGAGATATTCATCAGGAAAAGTTAGCAGTCTTGGCCGAAAAATGCAATCTTGTCAACCTAGGAATAGAGGAGACCCCGCATATCACATTTTATGCAGAATCACTATTATCAGAAGAGCAAGAACTCCTAGCAGCATTCTTAAGGGAAAGGAAAATAAACTTTGCATGGAGTTATGTTGACATGCCAGGGCTTGATCCAGAGACTTTGGTTCATCATTTAGTAGTGTATCCAGAAGCAAAGCCGGTCAAACAAAAGCTTCAAAAAATGCATCCTCAAATCGCCTTATTGGTCAAAATGGAGCTCAAAAAGTTGTTAGATGCAGGATTCATCTGACTAATCGATTATCCAAAATGGGTATCAAACTTGGTACTTGTTTCAAAACCTGATGGAGCCATTAGAATCTATACAGACTTCAGAGATTTGAACAAAGCATGTCGGAAAGATGACTTCCTGCTTCCCAACATCGACATGATAGTAGATATGACAGCAGGACATGAGATGTTGTCACTAATGGATGGATTTTCAAGGTACAATTAGATCATGATAGCAAAAGAGGATCAACATAAGACAGCCTTCACTTGTCCATGGGGGACTTACTGTTGGAACATGATGCCATTTGGCCTAAAGAACGTAGGAGCAACATATCAAAGGGCCATGACATTGATATTCCATGACATGATTCATAAAATTGTCGAAGACTATGTCGACGATATCCTAGCTAAGTCCAGAAAAAGACAAGATCATATAGCAACCCTAAGTGCTATCTTTGACAGACTGGAGGAATACAAAGTCAGACTAAATCCCAAGAAGTGTGTCTTCGGCGTACAATCAAGTAAATTTCTAGGATACATAGTGTCCATGAGGGGTATCGAGGTGGATCTGGAAAAGGTGAAAGAAATCCTCGAGATGGAAGCACCAAAAACATTAAGGCAACTAAGAGGCCTCCAAGGCTGACTTCAATCCATCTGATGATTCATAGCACAACTGGCAGACAAGCAAAACCCATATTCTCACCTACTCCACAAGGGAGTAGCGTACAAATGGGATGCTAAATGCAAAGAGGCATTCAACAAAATCAAGGAATATCTACTGACACCACCAGTCTTAATGCCACCCATCCCAAGAAAGCCATTGATCTTATATGTATCAGCAACAGCAGCAGCCCTTGGAGCTCTCCTAGCTCAGCATGACGAAAACGGAACGGAGAGGACCATCTACTACATCAGTAGGAAAATGGTCGGTCATGAGCTAAACTACTCATTCATCGAGAAAGCATGCCTCGCAGTAGTGTTTGCATCACAAAAATTTAGACATTACATGTTGGCACACAATATAAAGCTCATCGCCAAAATTGACCCCCTCAAGTATCTACTATCAAAGGCAATTCTCATAGGAAGAATGGAAAAATGGGTGATGATATTGTCAGAGTATGACATCGATTATGTAGAGAGGAAAGAAATCAAGGGACAAGTTATTGCAAATCAACTAGCAGAAGCACCTATTTATTCTGAGAATCCTCTTGTCTCAGAATTTCTATTTATTCTGAGAATCCTCTTGTCTCAGAATTTCTAGATGAATCCATTTTTAACCTCAACATAACTGACCATTGGAAACTATACTTCGATGGCTCATACACACAACATGGATCAGGATCTGGTGTCTTCTTCATCACCCCACAAGGGGATTGCATACCAAGGTCATACAAATTGGCATTTCCTTGCACTAATAATATTGCAGAATACAAGGCCTTAACCATAGGTCTCAGGATAGCAGTGCAATGGAACATCATAGCTCTTAAAGTGTATGGAGACTCTCAATTGATCATAAATCAAGTCAATAATCAATATCAGACCAAGGATGACAAGCTCACTCCATACAAGAAATTGGTGGAGACTCTCAAAGAATATTTTATAGAAATAACATTTGAGCAGATTCTAAGAACCAACAACAAAGTAGTAGACACCATGGCAACAATTGGGTCCCTATTAGACATCCCTCACAACGTGCCAAAATATGAATTCTTGATCGAGCAGCTTCTCGTTCCCACATTCGAGGTACCGAAATCAAAATATGTGTGAAATCATTCGTCCCGGCGATCCTTAGTACCATGACATCTATACATACCTTGGCATAGGAGTCATACTTGCTGACCTACCATCAAACCTAAAATGAACCTTTGTTAAAAAGGCATCCATATTTGTCATCTTAGGTGATACTCTATACCGTAGAATCATAAAAGGTACCTTACTGCGCTGTCTAAATGTTGAGGAGGCATTAACCACTCTAACCGAAGTTCATAATTGTATATGTGGCTCACACTCGAGTGGAATGACCATAGCCAAGAAATTGTTGAGGATGGGGTATTATTGGCCCACAATGGAATGAGAAGCACATGATCATGCTAGAAAGTGTTTACAATGTCAGCAACATGGGGACCTCATCCATGCTCCAGCTCAAGAGCTTCAACCTATTGTCACACGGTGGCCCTTTTCGCAGTGGGAACTCGATCTCATTGGGAAAATCACACCCACCTCATCTAATGGCCACAAATTCATCATAACTACAACTAAGTACTTTACTAAGTGGGTGGAAGCCATACCCATGACATATATAATGGGGAAGCAGATCTCAAAGTTTATCCTGAACTACCTCATTTGTCAGTACGGTGTCCCACAAGCCATTATCTCAGATAATGGGACACCATTCAAGAATCAAGATGTCTGTGACTTGTACGATAAATTTAAAATCCAACATCGCTTTTCCACCCCGTACTATCCCCAAGGAAATGGCCTAGTAGAAGCTACAAATAAAACCATCCTCAAAATCCTCAAGAAAATAGTCAATGACGCAGGTCATGACTGACATTTGCAACTTAATCCTGCCCTCTGGGCCTATCGAACCAACATCTACACACCCACCAATGCCACCCCCTTCTCCTTGGTCTATGAATCAAAAGTGGTACTCCCCATTGAGATCAAGCTCCCATCCCTCAGGATATCACTACAAAACCTCATCACTGATGAAGACTACCAAGTGTCAAGGCTAAACGAGCTGGAGCTACTGGATGAGAGAGGTATCGATGCTTTAAATCATTTGCACGTCTATCAGAATAGACTCAAAAGGAGCTATAATAAGAAAATCAAGAGCACGACTTTCCAAGTCAGAGAACTGGTCTTAAAAGAAAATCAGAAAAATGTCCCAAACCCAAGCAGCAAAGGAAAGTTCGAACCCAATTGGTTGGGACCGTTCATCATAACAACAAGTTACAAATCAAGGGCATACCGGCTATCAACACCCGAGGGGGAACCTTTGCAGGAGCCCATGAATAGCTCCCATCTCAAAAAGTTTTATGCCTAAATATTTCAAGGTATAGAACCAAAAAATCCAAAAAAAATCATAAAATGTCCTGAAAAAAGGGTTACTTTGGCGAAAACCTGGCAAACAAGCGTCTTGGTAACAACAAAAAAAGAAAAAAAGAAAAAAATCCAAAAAAATCAGAAAAAGGATTGAAAATAGTAAAGAAAAAAAATTGTCCTCTAATGAAAACTACTTCGGTGGCACTTTGGACAAGAACCTTAGTGAAAACCTGGCAAACAGGTGCCTTGTGTAAATAAGCACTTTCCATCCACCAGGATCTTTATGGCTTGTTCTACATCATCCATTTGTTTCGCTTCCATCATCCATCATATCCAGATCATCCCTCCATTTCGATCATCCATTCGTATTTGCAGCATAGCTTGATCCTGTTTTCATATCATGATCTCTCCTAGTACTACTTGGCCCATCCTCAAGGTCAATTTGTCTTGCCTTTATCAAAGTAGTCTATTGCATCACGCTGGGGGCATGTTCTTATTAGATCGGATTCGTGTATGATTTTAAAGTCCTAAAATCAGAAAATCCAAAAACATCAGAAAAAGCACAAAATCCAAAAAACATTCAAAACATATCAAAATCCAAAAACAAGTCAAAAAGTTGGTCAAAAAGTCAAAAATAAGGTCGTCTTGTCGAACTACATCATCTCTGAGCTTGAAATTAGGCAAGGTTGATCTTTGATCATCCCTCGAGACACTGAGGTCAGTCCTTTAGGAGTCTATCATGATAAACTGGCATCTCATCTTGTATATCATCATTTGTAAATTAGTCAAGTCGTCAGTCGAACTACGTGGTCTCTGCGTGTATAACGTAGGAAAAGCTAATCTGTTGATCAGCCCTCGAGACCCCTAGGATAGGTCCTTAGGTTGGTCTCTTGGTCAAAATCTTAGAAAATCCCAAAAACATTGAAAAATCAAAAATCAAAACATTTGTAAAACCTCAAAAAATACCAAAAAATAGCCTCAAAATATTGAAAACATCAAAAACAACCAAATATTTGAAAAAATCCACCCACCTCATCTTGCTTGCACCCGCAATAAACATCATCCATAATAAACTGATCGTTGTCCTCAACCTTTGGTGAAACAGTTAGAAACAAGTCTAGCAGATCAAAAACCAGAACTCCAAACGTCAGGTCTTAAGTCTAGGTCAGTGCGTAAGCAAGTTGGTCATCTCTTTGTATTGGTAACTTATCATCCAGTTCGTCCCATATCAATCATCTCGTAGAGCACTTTGGATAAATGAAATGGCGTGCCTCCATCCACTAACATGTCCTAGGATGAATCCTTCCTACAATGGGCATTATCTTTTGGCAATAAGTTTTGGTTCTGATCCTTAGAAAACACATCCTTTTTCCGTTAACGGTATTGAAGAGCATCAGTTTGTTTGTTTACTTGGTCTTTATCTTTTGACTTATCTTATTTGCGCTCATTCCAAGGACGTCTCGATGATATCCCAAATAGAGGATTTAGAGAAATAGGAATGGGGCAATGATCATTATCTTTTTTCTGCTATGCTTGTTGGACGTTCTTGTAATATAACCTCAACGAATACTTGCTTTGTTAGGTATGTATGGAAGAGGTCTAGGGAAACCTGTTGACTATTGCATGGATAGGTTTACCTTTCCGTGTTTTGGTCTGAGGTGCCTAAAACTTCTGAAGTGCATCCTAGCAAGGTTTTCGTATGTCAGGTGTGAACAAGAATACTCTTATCTACTTGTCAAGTCAAAGTTCATCTCACTAGGTACAACACCATCTTGGTTTTCTATACCTTGATGCATCGTACCACGTGTGTTATCAAACATAAGAAAATGTGGCCCCTTTGAAAATCCCAATTCCTTGGCAAATAATCATCATCATCATCATTTGCATTTTGCATCATCTTGTGTTTCATTGAAATGACTTCTTCTTTTCTTACTAACCGCACTAACAAGGTACTATGATAGATGATCATCATCACTACCATCGTCATCGATCCTGCATCCACAAATGATTAGCATATTGCATAAACACATCATATAGGAAGCATGCGCACTGCATTTTAATCATCATATAAACAGGTTATCATAAACATTCTTCATAGATAGGGGCATCCATGTCAGTACATGTCACCCATTACATTGCATCTCATGGCATTATATCAATCATTGCATAAACATTCATTTGCATTTCATAAACCATTTCATATAAACCATCACATAAGCATCTACAGAAGCATTTCATAATCATTTTTCGCATAAACAAATAGGTATGTAAGCATTTAATTCATTAGGCATACATACTTGCATAACATCATGACATCATCACATTACATCTGTATTGCACATCATTGCATCACTTTGCATCGCATACTCATATCACTTTGAATAACATACATCATCATTTATTATGTTTAGGATAATAATATTTGTTATTCTAATCATCGTAAATAAACCATCTCATTTGCATCATATCACGACCATCGCATTTCATATTTCATTATCCATATCATCTCATAAATAACATCATAAAACATTCATTGCGTAAATCATTCCACATAGGCATAGATGTATAAAATTCATTACAAACAAAATTCATATATGCATCCATTCATTAACATTTCATAAGCAGAATTTACATATCATGTCACATGAACACCATAGATCATATCATTTCACATATCAAACCATCGCATTTGCATTATCATCAATAGATCATCACATTTGCATATCATAGGTTAACAGAATATAGATCTGTTAGTCATAATCATAACGCACACATCATTAGAAATAAATGCATCCATAAAGGACATCATTGCAAAGCATATAGAAATAAACCATCCATGCATAAAAGAGAACACGGTACATCGCATCAAAATTGGCTCATATATATCATCCATAATGTCACTGTCATAGTACAAAGAATAAATCAAATCACTGTACATATATGTCAATCAGTACAAAAGGCCCAGCGGGCTATCAAAAATGAACCCATAAGGCACAAAAAGTATATATCATCTCGATCAAGCTTGATCCCTGTGAATGCTGCCCTCGCCTCTGTCACCATGACCCTCTGCTGGTATGTGGCTAGCCCACTCTAAGTACTCTAGGACCCACTCTACTCTGGGTATGGCCTCGTGATAGGACTGCCGATAATACTCTACCTCTCGGAAAGCATCCCTGTAGGATCGTACTGACACTGTACCCTAGGAGGAGGAGGTTGTCATGCTCTCTATCTGCTATCTACAGCCTAGCTTTGTGGCTTCCTGTAGCTCTGCAACCTGTCTCTGTTGCACAGCCTGATCTCTCTCTACTCTGAGCTGCTCTCTCTCGGCCCTTGCCTGGTCTCTCTCCACTGTCACCACCTGAACCTGGGCCTACAGCTGCACAATCAAGGTGTCTCATGCATCTGTCTATCCTGCTGACTATACCCATGGCTGCACGTGAGGCTGATCCTCACCCTCGGCTCGTGGTGGTGGAACTGGCGGCTCCTGCTGTTGATCCTCCATATGTACATCCCCGTGACCTGGCGGGACTAGGGGCACAACCAGTGGATCCTGTCGAATATCAACCCTTGGTCCTCGCCCTCATCCTCTCCCTCTTCCCCTGACTCTGCGTGGATCTGGGTCCTCACCTAGAATAGTCAAACGAAGTGGAGGTTGGAACCAGTCTCTATAGGCCTAAGTGGTGCCTAGATCTTCCAAACCCTGATCATAAGCCACGATCGGACCACCAAATGTCAGAAGTTGTCAACTACCTCGGAGGTAGGAATACCATGTCCCCATGACACCTGTGTCATGCTGCAAGCAAAGATGGCTACATAGTCGTCATCAGGCCTATCCTCGGCTCTCTGAACTGACGATGCACATGCCCAGGCAGGTACCTCTTGATCATGGTATGCTCCCACCCCTACATATACTGGTCCTAGTGGTAATAGAAGAGCTAATCGGCATCGTCGTCCCATTCAGGCCGACCAAGGTATGGACACCAAGTGAAAACCAGCATCTCGTCCAAGACCCACCTCCAGTAGGGGATCTCGTGCTCACCAATGTGTGTAAAGGAGACACTGCCTCTGTATCGTGCCACGAGGGCATCGTTTGCCCCCATCAGAACTGGAATGACATGTTGTCGTAGCATAGAAATGTGCTCCCATGCCGAGATGTGAAGTAAGGTCACTCCAACCCCCAACGCGCTGCCGTCCATGTATACGTACTCATGAAGATCCCTGTAAAGTGAAGCTAGAAGTAAAGGCCTCCATGTGAAATGAATAGGCCTATCTCGGACCATCCACTCCCAGTAATACCCCCAGTCGGGACTGAAGTATCACCCTCATCTGTCTGGGGCAACAAGACCCAAGATGATAGTTGCAATCACCCAGCGGTAGGGAGGTGTTATGACCCTATATCGCTCCAACTCTATCTGCCCCTCACAGTAGATGATGTCCCGTGTAGCAAGGACTCTGCAGCAGGACTCGCACCCCTCGTCCATATCAAATATCACCCATCGGCCATGAATAGGCAATCGTAGAATGTGCCAAACGTCCTCCAAAGTGATGATGGCCTCGCCAGTGGGGAGATGAAATGACGATGTCTCGCTGTGCCACCTCTCGGCCAGCGCTGATAAAATCCCTAGGTAGGTGCGCACGGGTGTTGCGTACGCAATGTGCCACAATCCCGCAACTCCCAGTTGATCTTGGTCCCTATCACTCAGGTCTCGTAAGATGCTAGCCAAATCTCATGATCGGTGCTCCTGAGAGTAGAGCTCCCTCACTGCATCCTGCATCAAGGAAGGTCAACGTGTTAAAAATTTTGAAAAATTCCTGGTCGAACGCTCCAAAAACGTCCCCAACGGCGCAGTTTGTGATGGCGACGTAGTTTGATCTTACTCAAACTCTGACGTTAGAGCCAAAAATGAGCAAAAGTGCACCGCCGTGGCACACTTTCCCTTCCAGTGTCGCAGTTTGCGTGAAATGGGTGACGTCGCATCACAGTTTATCAAATCAACCCGCTGAGCTCGAGCCTAGCGTCGGAGTTTGTAAACTCTGAACTGCACCACTGCGGTGCAAAACAGCACCGTGCAATGCAATTTGAATGTCGAGCGGCGCTATATAGCACCACTAGAGGTGAGCCGCTCCTTTAAAGCATTAATTAAGGCATTAAATGAAAAAACCAAGCTTGGGTAAGGACCACATACTGGTGCCCTGATGCCAGGTGGCCGCTGGTATGTCTGAACTCGATCAGTGATGTGCAGGGGAAGTTGTCATTGCGTGATATCACCAGAAGGTCAAAACTCAAATCTCAAGGTTGCTAGCGGAGGTGTGTGAAAATGACTTGAAAGTGACCCCTCGGGCCCCTTTTAAGCCTAAAAATTAGGGTTTTTTAACCCTGAATGGCTGTCCTACTAGGGTTTTGGACCCCCGAACCTATTTTTGTCTAGTTGAGGCTTGTTTTTCATTGTTTTATTGTGTTTAGACACATTTTTAGCCTCCCGGACCCCTTTCAGACCTATCAAGTACTTTGTCATCTTTTTTCGCGAGATCACCCAAAAATTAAAATTTTCGTCCAATCTCTCAAGGCATTATAATGGCATGTTTTCTCTCGCCATGCAGTAGTGGGGCAAGTTTTTAAATATGAAAAAAAATTGGCTTTGATCGAGATCGTTTATTCTTTGAACCAATGCAACGAGTGCATTGCTTCAAAGAGGGGAAAAATGTAGACATGTAAAATATACTGATTGACATTGTGTATCTGATCCTGACTCACTAACATCGTTTCTTCCTGAATCATCCCTTCGGTCTAACCATTTAATCAAATCCCCCTATCTGATTAAATTCATCAATATTCCACTCTTGAATAAATAAATCATTTTATCTAATCAAGTCATCTCTTTTGTTAATTAAATCAATCCATCTGATCTAATTATCCCTATTTAATTAAATAATCAATTTATTTGATTAAATCTCTAAAAGTCTATCCATTAAATTAAATAAATTAAAACCTTATTTGATTTAATCTAACACCATCTCTTTTAATTAAATAAATCAAAATCCTTATTTAATTAATCTCTTGTCATATTCTTCTCTTATTTGATTTAAATAAATCCATAAATTTGAGTCAAATAGGTCACATCATCTAACCTCTCTCATTAAATTAATTAACCATTGATTAATTTAATCTCATCTCATGTCCCATCCTCTAGATAATGCAAGTTGCACATGAAAATAGATTTAATTCATTTATTAAATCTCTATTTTCCTCACAAGGCATCTTTTGGAATATTCTCTCAATTTGAATTCAAAAATTCCAAGTCAACATGTACATCCAACAAGGCAATAAATTCATCTTACATGTCCTTTGCCTTGAGCCAAGTGGCATTTATTGCATTTTCCCTTCCCTCTTGCATGTCATTTCAACAAATTTGAATTTCAAATATTTGCATTTATTGGCACAAACCCCAAATCTTGCACATCCTTCATCCATTCATAGCTTGACAAGTGGCAACATATCATTGGATGAATGTTAGTCTCACATTGCTCAAATTTGGACATTCATCCATCTTGGAATTCTATAAATAAAGAGCCCATATCCTCATTTCATCATCCACAATCTAGGCAAAGTTACCATGCTCAAATATCTTTTGAATTTCATCCATTATCATTGAGTCATAGCTAGGTTTTTGCAGATTTTGGCTTGGAGTTCTCATTCTTCATCAACAAAATGGATCAAACATCTTCAACCTATCAAGCTTGCATCATAGGAATTGGGAAAGGGCCAATTTTCACATCAAATTGGCACCAATTCCCCTATGGGATCATGTGTTTACTTTTCTAATTAGGATTTAATCTTAGTTTTGTCATTTGCATTGTGTTCTTCACTATTTTCTTCCTAATTTGAATGTTGTAAATGGATTTCATGGGGAATCCTTGTTTTAGCTTGCAATTCCTTGTTTAACTTGTTTACTCATGTTGTTTTGCAGGTACTAGGAAAAGGGTTCGCACAGTATTTATGTACACATGTATGTATGTGGGAGTGCATGTGTGTACATGTATATACATGTATATATGTGTGTGTGTGTGTACATGTATGTACATGCATATATATGTGTATGTGTGTATGTACACATGTATATATACATGTATACATATGTATGTATGTCTATATACATACATGTACACACGTACATATATATATATGTGTGTGTGTGTATGTACATGCACGTGCATACATATACATACATATATTTATGTACATGTACATACTCAAGTACATACATACATACACGCATACATATGTATATATATATGCATACATACATGCATACACACATACACATGCATATATAATACATACATACATACACACATACACATAAATGTGCATGTACATACATATATATATATGCATATACATTCATACATACACACATGTACACATACATATATAATACATACATGCATACGCACATACACATACATATATAATACATACATATATAATACATACATACATACACACATACACATATATGCATGTACATGCACATACACACATATGTATATATATATATATATATATATATATATATATATATATATATATATATATATATATGCATACACACATACACATACATACATAATTTACATACATACATACACACATACACATATGTATATATAATACATACATATACATGTACACATGTACATGTATATATATTTACACATACATGTACATGCATTATGTACACATGAATGTATACATGTACACACATACACATATATATGTACATGTGCATGTGCATGTGCATACAAATATGTATACAAGTACATACATACATATGGTGAACTAAAAATTTGGGGTTTGAACAATTTTGAATTTATAGAAATGTAAATTTAGGCAAAATGTATGTATGTACATACACACATGCATTTATATATATTGTGTACACATGTACATGTATGTACATACACACATGCATTTATATATATTGTGTACACATGTACATGTATGTACACTCAAGTGCATACACATACATGTCCACACATACATACATATACACATGTGTATATGTGTATATTGTAGTTATCATACTAAAATGTATACTATGCTTCTTGTGTACTCTATAAATTTTTAGTACAGGGTGAGCTAGCTTAAATCTATCCATAATTTCTTAAATCTCTAGGATCTAACCATTGGAATCTAACAAGATTAATGATGTAAGTCTTGTTGTAGGTCAATTAGCAAATCTCTAGGATCTAACCATTGGAATCTAACAATATTAATGATGTAAGTCTTGTTGTAACTATCATTCAAATTATGGAATTTTACATGGGTGTCTCATATGCCTAGTAGGTATGTTGATTAGGATGGGAGCTAAAAAGTTACATTTAGCCTATTTATGAGAACATGAGCTAGCTTAAATATATCCATAATTTCTTAAATCTCTAGGATCTAACCATTGGAATCTAACAAGATTAATGATGTAAGTCTTGTTGTAGGTCAATTACATATGCAATCATTACACAAGATTAACCATTGTTTCATCTTGTGATTATGTAACTACCATTTGATTTTTATTTATTCCACACCCACTTAAGAGTAGGAATTTACCCATATAAGTAATATGTACACATTACTTATATTAGAGCCATTTTTCTCTTTATTTTCAACTACATGTTAGCTTTCAACTCAAGAATAGGTTTCATGGCCCTTTTGTTTATGGGACAGCTGTCAAGTATTTGATGGTTAAGGGTGTATTTATGCTTTTGTGCTTTTATTTCAGCATGCCTACGGGAGACATCATGTCTTGACCAACAAAGTTTTACAAGTATTAAGCTTTCAGAGGTTGTGTTTGTATAGTTCTCATGAGTCATGGTTCTCAGAGGTGTGAATTTTCTTTTGTACCATACAATTTGGACTTTGAGGGAATTTTTTCTGCATAATGCATAACCTTTTTAGTTTTTTTACATGTAAATGAAATCTGGCAATGCAAGCCTTTTATATGAAACAATTGGTTGCCTATGTCAATATTTTAAGAGGAGGCAGTAATTTTATTTTACTGTAGAATTTGTCATGGTGTTTCTGAAAATAGGTAATTCTTTAGCAAAATTTGTGATTGAATCATGTAAATATGTGATGAGTATATGGCTATCACATGTTACAGTTCATTATTTTGAAACCTTGAATGTGGACAAATGCCAGATAGACACTTTCTTTTGTGGGATAATAAATTCTTGATAGTAAGTTGAATTCTGTATGCTAGAAATTGATAAGACACAGGAATTCCTTACATGAATTCACATTGATAGAATTGATGTGCAACTTTTGATGGAGAAGTCTTACTTCTATTGATTTGTTGAGATTAATTTCCAGCCTATTCAGTCTTATAGTCAATATAGTTTATATGTTGTGCTCTAACAAGATGTGTATATATAATAAATTATAAACATTTTATTTCACTTTCATCTTTAGTCTCTTTTCATTCTTAATTAGATCATGCTATATGTTCATGTCTAGGTCATTTCTGATGGTTATTAGGATTTTCAAGGACTGGCACTTTGCTCTTGATAGTTTCTAGTTGCATGTTTTTGAATTTTTTTGTTGCAAGAAATGATAAGTGGTAACAAGAAGATAAGTCCATTTGCTACCTTTCCTATTAAATTTGACTGCTCCAGAACAAATCCAACTTGGAAAATTGTTTCATTGATTGCTTTCTTCTTTCTCCTTGCGATTGAATTTTGGGAGACAGAGTTGTGCTATAATCTGAAAAGTGAGGCATTTCCTACTATTATCGAATTTGATATGTCAACTCTCTTGTTATATTGTGTGGAAGTATGACTGTCCATATGCTAGTATCCATCGACAAAAGTGGAAAGTTTGTGATCTTTGTTGGGAAAGGTATTATTTCATTAGGCTTGTTAACAATTTATCAATCTTATTAATGAATAAATACAAAAATGGCTATCAAAAGTACCTTAGGCGTGTAAGGTAAGAGACCTCCTTATTTTATAGGTTTTTAAATCTCTGGCAATGGCCATTGCAAATATGATCTTTGTTATATGATGTTGACATTTTTTGAAGGTGGTACAGTTGTCTTATTTCCATGACAAGATAACTTTCCACTTTGCAGCTTCTACCGAACTTGGCTTTGTACTAGTGACTTCTATCCAAAATTCCAAATACATTTCTATCTAATTAGGAGCAAGTAAGACTTGACATATAAAGGGTAGGTGTGGACTACATTACCATGGACATTAATGATTGATTTCTTATGTTGGTAGGTGTGAAAAACTACAAAGTACAAACAGATATATTCTAAAGTGTAAACAGATAAAACAGCAAGTTGGAAACCAATTTCATTTTTTGCACCTACCTTCTCTCTGATGACTCCTCTTCTCAGAGTATTGGAGGGCTTATTGGTCATGTTGTGTGTTACTGCATGGTACAATAATTAATATTCAAAATAATCTATTGTTTATTTTGACTAAAATCAAAATTTGAAGTTGTTTGGCTCTAGTGACATTGGTGTGTGGTTTTATTTAATATTTTTGTTGTCAGTAAATAAAATATTGTGTGGCCTGGAGGTATTTGATATTAGCCAGCATATATATATATATGTAAACTGGATAATGTCAAATACCTCCTAAATATATATAGTATGGATGAATTTGACAATTAGGTCATTGGTTGGAAACCAACATAGCAAGATAAATCAGTAATATCTCACTTTTCTAACAAAACCCCAAATTATTAATCCACTAGAGCAAACTGTTTAAACTTCAAAATCTAATAATGTTCCAAAAATCACAACCAAATCAATGTACTTCCTTCATCAAAATCACAAACAACACAAACTTTCATATCCTTCAGCCAATAAAATCGATGAGAAAAATTTCTTTTCACATATCAATGAAACCCTAACACAAAATACATCGAAAAAATGTCCCAGGAAAAATAGAACACACTAAAGGTGAATCAAAGAATCCAACAAATAACCTCAGACAGAACCTGGATATATATAGGTGATGTTGGTCTTGACCTCAGCCAATGCGCTCTCGCCCTCAACCTTTTTGCTCGAGCATTCCAAATGGTGGGGCTGGTTTCTTTTATTTTATTTTATTTTGATATTTTCGGTCGAGACGTTTTTGGCCAAGAAAGTTTCGGTCAAAAGTCACTCAGACAAAAGAGTGGTGACACGTAGGCACCATGTCACTACCCCGTAGCTTCGACCTAAACCCTATCGGCCAAAAATTGGTCAGTTGAAAGTAATCTGGTTGGATTACTTTATTTGGCCGAAAGTGTGACATAGTTTTGTGCTTTGCACTTCAGGCTCTGCAAGACCTAGGCGGGTAGACCTTGATTGCTGAGACATATTTAGAATTGTATGACTTAATTGAATTTATGAATCTAAACACAGTGGCATAAAGTGTGAAATAGATGGAGGCTTGATAACTATTTCTACTTCTAATCTGATAATTGGGAATTTATAATATGAAAGTGGATAAGAAATGTATGAATGAGGAGGACCAGTGCTCTATTGGGTAGGCGGAGTCAATGAAATCCTATAACAGGTGGTTAGTCCCGGTTATAGTTCTGATTGTTTGGCACTTAAGTTTATTTATACCTTGTATAAATATGCAAGAATGTGATTGACAAACTCTTCTTATTGATCCAATTAATCCTATCAGGTTACTGTGATTTATTAAAAGGATTTTAATCCTTCCTTGAAGGAACCAATTCATAGAATCACACAATGACATCAAATGTGTATTGATAAATAAGTATATCCTTAATTTGAAAAACAAGATAACATCAATGTGGAGACAGTATGACAATCTTATCAATTACCTAACTCTTCTTATTGATCCAAATGTTACTCCTGAGTTACTATAATCAATTAAATGGATTTTAATTCCTTGATAGAAACCAATCAACTTGACTACACAATAACAGCAAATGTGTCTTGATGGAATTGAAATATCAACTTGGATATACAACTTCAAATAACTAGGAAATAGCCATGTGGAGACAGCCAAATAATTGCTTTAAATCAACAAACAACAAACACCAATATTGAGTCACATAGAATTAAAGATATTCCATTGATTTCTCCAAAAATCCATGCATGCATCATAGTCCACACAGTATAATTTATATGATAATCATTATGAAAAGTATTTCTTGTATATCTCCTATTTTATCCTTATTCACTCTTACTATCCTATCATTATATGTCCAACTTATATATCAATATTTTGAAGAGGAAACACCTCTTCATAAATATCTTTTTACAATAACAATAATTAAACATAAATAATTAAGCTCCGGTGAGCCATAAATGAACTCGTGTCATGTGATCTAAATAATTTTAACCCAAATGTGTATCAACATCTTCTGAAGCATTCCTTGTAGCTATCTCCATGATCACCATTTTCTCCAAGTGCTCACACGCCTCATCCAATGTTGATTCCTTATTCTTGGTTGCTTCCAAGACTCCTTGCAATATCAACTTGTATTCTTTCATCCATTCATTTTGTCTTTCAAGTTTCCATCATCTTTGAATAATGCAGGCACCCCTTCCTTTGCAGAATCAATTAAATCCTTTGCATCTGCTTGAATTTAGTTATAGTATTTCTTGTGTTTTCTCATGATATCCTCAGTAGTTGTGATGGCTCCATTGTCAGAAGTACTTTTATTTTGTATTTCCTAGTTTGTTTCCTGAATTCAGTCATGTATCCTTTTGTGTTCCTAAATTGCGGCATAACTCTTGGAATGGATCACCCAAAACTTGTTCATCCAAACCATCAGGTTGGTGTTCCTTTTCTGGAAAATTGCAGAGTGTGTCAAATTTGGATTTACTCACTTAAGCATGTACATTTGATTCTTCACTCTTATCCTTTGATTGAGAACCTCCTCCTTGAGTTAGTAATCTAGTAGATCCCTTGAGTGTACCTTTGACCATATTCTTTAGGAAATCATTTTCTTTGAGCACCTTCTCATTGTTCATTTTGTACATGTCTCTTTCCTTGATCAACATACAGATTTGTGCTTTATTTATTTTGGCTACATTAATGCCAATATCAGTCGTGGCCATAGGATCAGTTTCTCCTACTCTCAATGTCATGACATGGCCAAATTCCCTCTTAGTGTCAATGATCACAAATTTCTTGTGTGGGGGATATAGGGCCCAAATCATGAGAGAGTTCTCATCGAGATTATATTTTGATCTTGTGTATACTTCAATAACCCCTTCTAGACTAAGCTTATGTGTAGCACCATTATCATTGAAGAAACTATCAAAAACAAGAGCTAAGTTCAAATCTAAACCAGGGAAAATCATTACACCAGACTCTAACAATTTCCTTCCTCTCTCTGAAGTCATATCCTTCATCTCATTTTCCACATCTAATTTCAAAGTGTTCAGCAATTGGGCTTTATTACTAGGTGTAATATCTGTGACAGATTCTCTTATTGATTTCACCTTTTGCTTGTACAAAAATGATCTAAATTTAAAAAAAATTATAAATTCATCATCAGAAACAAAGGATTTATACGCTTATTGCCTTGTATCTATATAAAATCCTTCTTCAACTTCTTGTTCTCTATTTAGAGGTTGGTACTCCTCAATTCTCAATTTAGAAATTTTTTCAGTTTGGCCTTGATGTTCCTTTTCACTAGCAGATTCTTCACTTCCAGAAGAAAACATTTCTACCTCTTATATTTCCTTCATTCTTTGCTCCATCTTCCTATTATACTCATCAATGGCCAATTCAGCTTCCCTCTCTTCCATGTTCCTGATTATATCATCATGCAGATAGGGTATATAAACATATCCATCCAAGTTTACTTTCTTTTTGGAAAAATCAATATATCCCTCAGGATCAAATCCCTTTATTGGTTGAGCCTTCTTCAAATTGAAATGTGATAACTTGTTTAAAATTAGATCATACCCTTCCTTTGACAACACAGTAAAGTCTCCAAAGCATAATGTACTTGGCATGAATGATTTTTTCTCATAGGCATTTAGATTCATAACACTTGAATAGTCCATTTGTCTAACAATTTCCAAATATGCAATCCTATTTGGCACTATTTGGTAGAAGAAAAGGTGTATCCTCTAAACCATATACCCTAACCACGGTGGCATCAACATAACAATAGCAATCACCCCAATTGTGACCAACAGTTGTAGGTCCATTGAAATCTTTGGGCCTTAGAAATATTTTAATCTCGTCAGTCAAAGAATAATCACATGGGTGATTAAAAAATATATACAGTATTTTGACAAAATATTCCTCAAAATGAACATAACTAGAATTAACAAATTCGTTGTCCTAAATGGTAGTCCACAATTGTACTAGTAGTGGCTGCTCTTCCTTATCAGATTGTGTAATTTTCAATTCTTCTAGCCATATCCCTATTTCCTGACCATAATACAATATCATATGCATGAGAATGGAATAATGCTTGAAGTGCAATGTGGGAGATCCATTTTTGATTGCCAGTAAGCCTAAGTCAATCCCTTTGAAAATATGTGAAGCATAATCAAATGGCCTTGCATTGTGGCACTAAACATCTGCTACAATCACCATTGGTCCTATTGACATGAATTAAGAGGCTTTAATCCCTAATACTTGACACACCGAGAAACATGTTTGTTTTAGGTAGGGATCAAATAAATTAATATGGAAAGGAGGTCCATCATTGTCTTCAAGTGGAACAATGTCCCTGTCCTTCCTAGGTCTATATAATGGCAATCTCCACCCTCTATAAGTTGTGTCCATTCTCCAATATTCCCTTTCCAAATCCTCATGTACAATCAGCTCATCACATGTGTCACTTAGGTTAAAAACTTCACAAAGTGCAGTCTTGGACACATGTATGAAGGGTTCACCTTGCAAGTTGCAGATAGCTTTTAGGTCTAGATTGTAATATTTAGCTAGAAGTTTCATGAGTTCTACATTCACAAATACATTTGGAACAACCAGTTTTCCCAAATTGAGACCCCAAGGATTGCACACTTGTTCAAACCTACTTCTTCGATAATAATGGAACATGAATAGCCCATATCCTCTAACAGGGGTCCACACATCTCCTACATGTCTACATTTTTCTTCAAACTTCTCTACATCGGCCCTTAGTTGTGTAGACCTTCTGGTCTTTGGCCCCAAACCAAGTAATTGATTGATAAGGTCTTGGTTCAATTTTATTTCTTTTATTTTTCGATTCCTCCACTATTACAATTCTCTATTTTTTACCTTTGGGTTCACTACCTTCACCCTTTTTTTTCCTACTCTTTATTTTCACAGAAATTGAACCTTCCATTTTTAATGCTTCAAGGTGACAAAATCGAATTGTAATTTATCAATTATAGAGGAGTTTGTAAGCTTACTTGAAAAATTTTGGCCACACTGAATTTTCTAACTTCTGTCCAACCTTCCATCCTTCCCACTACAAATTCTAGAAATCCTTTTTGTTCATTCTTCTTTCAATCAAGGAATATTTACATAATGTTCATTTGTGTGGCCATTAATGTCCATCTCTGAGAATGAATGCAACAAGTTTTCTTAATTTTGTAATGTCAAAATGACAAAGATTATATCAGTGAAACCTTTTATGTCTTAGGCCGATCTCTGTATCTAACTTGGTGCCACCTTCGTTTATACATTCACAATTGATTTTCAAGACATAACTAAATGTCTTTTCGATGTGGAGTGTCCCCTTGATTTATCATTCTTGATCGGGAAGATTGAATAATTCTCCCACCGATATTATATAACTTGCCTTTCTCTTGCTTTTCAACTCCTACTACTTCGGGGAGAAAATTATGAAGTTTTCCCGATTTTAAAGTATTCTAGACCACTAGAAGTCATTTTAATCATCACCTGGTGTCACTCCAATGAAAAGTGATTTGTTCTTATTCCCATCAGCCCGACTAGAACGATCGCTGAAAGAATAGAGTTTTATTCTATTATCTTTAGTCTCCCCAATATGTTTCTTCCATCACTTCATTCATTTGGATGAATCAGAAAGAATTTCCCTTAAACTTCCTTCATCAGTGTAACCCATAAGTTTGGTGAGATCTGAATGACTCATTTCGACTGTACAAGTCTCCCCGATAGTTGTTCTATTGTTTTGTAGGAAAAAGAAAACACATTTCTCGCTGATGAGATTTCTATCAGTGTGAGTCAAGACCTCAGCATGATCTGACCACTTCGCTCTGATTACTTTGTTCTTACTGATAATTTTTCATTAGTAAGATGACAAGCATTGTCTTACCAATTGTGTAATCCCCAAGGTCTTTGATCGTTATGACTTGATTCACTTCTTGCCAATATGTAGGAGGTGTTCAAATTGAAAGGCTATGACTTGTTGATCGGAAAGACGTACACATGATCTTGCCAATATGCACCAGTTGTTTTAAAGCTCTTGCTCAGTGATGCCCAGAGGAATGCTTATGTGTCAAAGGCTAAATTGATGGGATCATTAGTGAACTTGGATTATGAAATGGATCTTGTCACACAAATTTCAATAATTTGTATTGTTTATGAAATTAAGGTGTGGAAAATTTATAGGGTACATGAGAGATAGGTAGGTGGAGGCCAATAAAAATATGATATTTTTATAGTTCTAATAGTGGCTTTGTCTAGGGATGTATACCCCCTATGGGTATAGCAAGAATCCAGGTCTCTAGGGAAGTAGACCAAGTGTCTTTTGATAAGGATAGGAATGGTGGGAAATGAAGGTGAAGTGAATTCCTATACTACTGTTAATGGAAAAGAATTATTTCTAAAGGTTCTTCAAGAATTGTCCATGCATTGGAAACCCTTGACCTTCCCCTAGACTACTGTGCATGGAAGATTTAAGAAAAGAAATGTTTCAGGAATTGTCCATGCACTGGCAATTCCTACTCTTCTCCTATCATGTTCTGGAGATAATATGAATCTTCTCCAGCCTTTCCAACAATGACAAATGATCCTAACCATAAAGCCTCAAATTTCCCATGCTTTCCTTTATCTTGACTCCTGGCATTCCACATGAGAACCATATCATTTATTTCAAATTTCTTGTTTTTAGCCCTTTTGTCACATAGGTATTTCATTTGTAGTTGCTTATTCATATTGCGTTGTTGGGCTTAGTTCTTGACCTCATCAAGCTCCATTAATTCTTCCATCCTTTCTTCCATAGGTTCAAGAATGTCTAAGTCTTCTTGTAAGATAAATTTACATACTAGTAACAAGTTGTGCAAAGGGAGCCTAGCTTGAGTCCCATACACAAGTTAAAAAGGTGATTTTCTAATGGCCTTCTTTACAGTAATTCTATCTTCCCATAAAGTTAGTCTCAACTTGGAATCCCAAGCCTTCTTGTTATTATCCAACATTCTTCTTATGATCTTCAAAATGCTTTTGTTGTTGGACTCAGCTTGCCCATTCACCTATGGATGATATGGTGAAGATTATGAGATCACTATACCATTGGATTGGTAGAATCCCTTGAATTCATCTGATCTGAAGCACATCCCATTATCAGTTACAATTCTTGTAGGCGCTCCAAATCTGGTGATGATGTTTTCCAATAAAAAATTTGTCACCACCCTGCTAGTTGCTTGTTTAGTATGTACAACTTCCACCCATTTTGTAAAATAGTATGTGGCTACTAATATCCATCTATGTCCTCCACTATATTTTTCTACAATTTCTCCTATGAAATCAATTCCCCATTGATGGAATGGGGCCTCAACTTGCAAAGTTCTCAATGTTAATTCCCTTTGATACTTTAGTTTCCCAGAAAACTTTTGACATGCTTCACATTTTCTAGTATAATCATAAGCATCATTGAAAACTCTAGGCCAATAGTAGCCTACCCTTAACACCTTATGTGCAGTGGTCTTTTCTAAAAAATTCCCTCCACACACTCCTTCATGCATCTCCTTGAGAATGTTCCTTTCTTGATCTTCATCTAGGCACAATAATAGAACACCATCTCTATTCTTCCAATAAAGGTCCCCTTTCATGAATACATATTTTGAAGCATGTAGTTTGAGCATTCTCTTCTTGTTACCATTAAATCCTTCAGGACATTTCATATGTTTAAGATAATACACAATATCAGTGTACCATGGTGTGTGTTCAATACTAGTGATCATGTTATCCTCATTATACAAGTTGCACACTTGAGTAGCTTCAATATTTGTTTCAACCATTAATTTGGCTAGTCCTTGTCCTCTCACAAGTTTGGCGATTTGGAATTCAATGTCAAATTCTTGAATTCTATTTATCCATCTGCATTTGCGGCCTGAAACTTCTAATTGTACAAATACATCTTTCACTACAGCATTAGGTACATATGCTATCACTTTTTCTCCCACCAGATATGATCTAAATTCTTTGACAACTTTTACTAATGCATATTCCTATTTCTCTACAATGTCATACTTCAATTCTACATTCTGGAGGGATTTACTGAAGAAAGAAATAGGTTGTTCATTCCCTTCATTTTTCTATAACATGATTGTTGCAACTATGTGAAAAGACAAAAATGAAAAGATTTGAAAGGGCTTACTGAAATCAGGGGACTTCAATACTAGGGTTTCCTTTATTGATCTCTTGATGGATATGAATGCATCTATGGCTTCAGCTATCTAGTCAATCTTTGCACCTTTGTTCAACATCTTTTATATTGGTTTCACTATTTCAGCAAAGTTTGATAGGAACCTTCTCACAAAATTGATTTTCTCAAAGAAGGACTGGATGGTTTTGACTTTCTTGGGGATGGGAATCTTTCTATGGCTTCCACCCTTTTTGGATCAATCCTTATACCTTCTTTGGACACTATATGCCCTAGTAACTTTCCTTCTGTTACTAGAAAATTTTATTTTTTAGGATTTAAGGAAATGCCATATTCAATGGCTTTGATGAAAATATTCTCTAGATGCTCAACATGGTCTTCTTTCTTTGAATATGCAGTTAAATCATCCTGGTACACCACCATTATTACATTGATTAGATTAGCAAATGCAACATCCATAGCTCTTTGGAAATTTGCACTAGCATTTGTGAGTTTGAATGGAATTCTAGCATACACATATGTCCCCCATGGTGTGGTGAAGGTTGTTTTGTATTGCTCTAACTCCTTAACTTTCACCTAGTTATAGCCTAAAAATTCATACATCATAGATAACAACTCACATCCAATAACTCTCTGCAACATGGCCTCCATATTTGGGAGTGGGTAGTTATCCTTAAGAGAGGACACATTCAAGTTTCTGAAATCTATGCAAAGCCTTATATCTCCATTTTTCTTTCTGACAGGTACTAAATTAGAGACCCAAGATGAATGTCTGGTAGGCTTGATGATGCCCCCCTCCCTAAGCTTCATAATCTCCTCATACATTTTAGGTTCTATGGTAGCATTTATGGGCCTTTGTTTTTTGTCTAAAAAGCTTAGCATTTGGTTTCAATGGGATCTCATGTTGGAAGAAATCCCCTCTATATGATTTGAGATCATCATAAGACCATGCAAAGACATACTTGTATTTCCTTAATAATGCAATCAACATTCTCCTAATTGTTGGGCTTATCTTCTTCCCAATGTACACCTTTTTAGGAGCTAGTTTAGTTCCAAGGTTGATTTCTTCAATGTCTTCCATTTTTACTGGTGTTTGTTTCATAAGGTCTTGGTCATTTCCATCAAACACTCTCTCTAATGCTACAAGTCCCTTAGGAATTTTATTAGTCTTGAGTTGAACAACTTCCTTTCCAAACACAACTTGTTTCCCATCTACCTCTTCTACAAATGCATTAAAATCAATTTCTTGGGCTTCATATTGATCAATGCAATGTAGAAACTTAATTAAATCAATATCATCATTAAAACTTACCAACTGTAAATATTATCAGGAATGGCAAGTCTTGTTTTGAGTTCAACTTGTGAAATTCCTGCCAAAGTGACATCATCTCTTTTCAAAGCTACATTCACCGAGAAGTCTGCCATTAGATTCTTGGACCTATCTATCCAATCAATGGATAAAGCATCAAACAACTCAATAGTGTCCCATAAAGCATTTTTGTATTGTTTTATCCTTTTTTTCTTTGTAGTGTATTTTGATCTTGTGAAATGATCAACTTAGAGTCCCCAAGAATAGTCAATAATTTGATTTTGTGCTTGACAACCATGTTTAGTCCAATTAGTAGGGCCTCATACTCTACTATGTTATTTGTACAGTCAAATGTCAATAAGAATGAATATTTGAATGTAGTACCTTTAGGTGAGGTGAATACCACTCCTCCATTACCTTATCTGCTACATGCTCCATCAAAATACATTTGCCACACACCATGCTCATTCTTGGAGACATCCTTATCAATTAGATAAATATTCAACAATTTAGGCTATGAAGACTCTATTTTGAAACTTCCCAAGTCCACATCATAGAAGCAATTCATCTAATTTTGGTCAACATACTCCATAATTTGGTTCACTCTTAGTTCTCTGTATAATTTAACTTCTTCATCATTTATTGTTATTGTGGCATAGGAAAAATCAAATTGTACATTCCCTCCTACTAAAGTAGTCCATTGTCTTGACAGGAGCATCCCAAAGTGAGGGGGTGTGTCTATCACAGTTATGTCAAGTGTATATGTTTCTTTTGGGTAAGCAACCAACTTTACTTCTACATCCTTCATGATTCCTACCACCAAAACATGCCTACTATCCATAGCATAACATTTACCACCTGTAGTATTCACCCACATACCAAGTTGTTTCATGACCCCTACTGGCATGATGTTAATAGAAGCTCCTGAATCGATCATACAATTCCTCACCAACTTGTTGTTTATGAGAAATTTAGTAAAAAATGGATCGACCTGTGGAGGGTTCATTAATGTATCACCTAGACAAACTTTAGGGACCTTTACATCTCCTTGCTTTTTATTACTAATTTTAATGATTTATTTATTCTCAGCGCTTGTGGTTTTATCAGTTCCATTGGATATTAGTTGAATAGCACTATCTCTATATTCTTTTATCTCCATCATTTCCAAGAGTGGCACAAACATTTTTACCTGATACAATGCTTGTGTGAAGTCAAATGAAGAGGCATTCTCTATTTTGACAATCTTCCTTTGTTCCAGTGGTTCTCTTTTATTTTCTTCTTTTTCCTTTCTAATTGTTTCATCATGTCTCTGTTTGCTTTTGCATATCTCTTTGTCTTCTTCTTTAGGGACATGTTTTTTCTCCTTCTTATTGGGTTCTTTATTTCCACCTTCTTAGGTTTTTATTGTGTTGTCTCCTTATCTTTCACAAACAATCCCCTTGGAGTGCCATCATTTGCATTTGTCATCCTGTTTCTCAACCTATAATTGTCTTTTGCTTTCTCTACTGCAACAATGGTTAACTCCTTGATTTCTTCCTCCATTGGCCTCAATTTATATTTACTTTGGTTAGGTGGTGTATAAGGAGGTTTTGATTCGTCATTTTTTCATTCTCCTAATCAAAGAAGACTTGTTGTTTAGCCATGTGAATATTGTATCTTTGATTGTTTACATCATACTCATAACCTTCATCTCCCAAGGATGAGTCTTTTTGTTCAACTGGATGCAGGGTATTTGAAGTTACATATACTATAGTATCTTCTTCCTCATTTTCATATGGCAGCTCTTCTTCTTGTATTGATTTTGCTACAGCACAATGATCTTGGGAATGGGGAAAATTGCAATACTTAGGTCTGTCAGTTATGGGTTTTCCATCCTTCCAGTTTGTGTTGTATGGCATGTCATGGAACCTTGGTCTTTCATTTCTATATTAATTCTCCTGCTTATTCTAGGAATTGTTAATTTTTTGGGGAACTCTAAGGTTGTCCCTTTTTCCAATCATCCATATAGCTTTTTTGTTGTTTTCAATTGTCAATGCTATCTTTTTTGCTTCAATTAAGCTTCTAGGGAGTTTGTTTCTGAGTTCATACCCCGTTTTTGGATCAAAGGATTTCAAATAAATATTGAAGGTTGTTGGATCAGTCAATTTGGATCCATGTGGTATTTTATTGTACAATTTGGAAAACCTCTGATTGAAGTCATAAACTGACTCATTTTGATATTTCTGAATACTTAAGAGTTCATGAAGGGAAAACTCAAGGGCACACTGATTCCCATATTTCTCTAAAAACTTATTGTGCAATTCTACTATAAAATCAATTGAAGCATCAGGTAAACTATTGAACCAATCCCTTGCTTCTTTAATTAGTGACATCATGAATAATCTCATGTTTACATCCTCGTATTCCATAGAAATATCTTGTATGAAGGAATTAAAATTTCTGATATGTTCTTTAGCTAAAAACACATTATTCCCTTTGAATTTGGGAACCATATTTCTCCAATTGCTATCCATTGGATATGGACATAATTGGTGTCCTTCTAGATCAAATTTCCTACATGTGCTCATGGGGTTTTGAGGATGCAAATTCAGAGGTGGTGGATTGGGAGGGTATTGATATCCATATTGAGGTTGATGGTAGACATTTTGTTGGATATGTTGTTGAGGATATACATTTTGATGTGGCACATGTTGTTGATGTGGTGGGGCATATTGTTGGCCTAGTGGTGGATAGTGTTGAGGGACATTGCCAATATTTGGAGGCTAGGATCTTTGTGGTGGTACATTATGTTGGGTATGTTGTCTCGGGTTACCACCTACATTGTGAGGTACTTTTGAAGTACCTGGAGCACCTATGTTCTGACATGTTCCCTATGGATTGAAATTACCACCTTGTTTATGAGGAGGAACATACTTTGGTGATTTTGGTGCCTGGATGTTTAATTGTGCCATTTATCGGTGTATCTCTTGGGATTTGTTAATGGGATATAGCTTTGGTCAGATATAAATGATGATTGATAAATAGCATCATCATCATTTATATGTGATCGAATTTAATCCTTAAACATATTTCTAGAAAATAAGTAAAACGAATTTATAAGCATGCATAAATTCGAAATAATAAAATGATGATCAAATTTTGCATTGAATAAAATCGGAACTCATATAATATATATCTGCCATGTATGTGAGGGCATATGTATTAAGTTTGTTAAACGGGGTGTTAGTCGGTTGTCTTTGAGACCCACGCGCCCAAAGGGAAATGTCCCATGAGCGGACATGTCTCCTCTTGTGGAGACACGTCCTCTCATGAGACGTGTCTCTTATATGCAGGTATCCAAAGGTATTTAACATTGTTCCATCATTGATATGAAAACATCAAAATTATTAATGTTCTACAATCAGCACATTCAGCATTAGTGAAAATAAATCTGACTTAGAATTTTAAGTAGAATTCTTACACTTAGAATTTCCTTAGTTTTTAGGCTCCTAGTCTGATTAAGATTTGGTTACATTTACATGGTATCAGAGCCAAGTTGTGTGAATCCAAATCAAATCTAGATATCAGATTTCTCTAGAAAAATTCATATTTTCTATAATAAAAAAATTGAATTCACATCACATTCTTCATAATGTCAAGTGTGATCAAATTTGAAGATCGTCTTGCAGGAGTAGAAAACTTCACATCATGGAAATTTAGAATCACGATGATCCTTAAAAAGAATAAATTAGACTCACTTGTGAGAGAAAATAAAAAGGAACCAGAGGTTGATCCTGAGAAAACTCAATGGATTGAAAACAATGAAAAAGCCATGAAAATCTTAGTAGATGCAGTTAGGGATCATAGAGTGCCCATCCTAGCAAAACATTGAAACTTCTTTCTGGGTAGAATCCTCTAGGACTGTTGTCTATATCCAAAATAGATGTCCTCATTCTCATCTTGATAACAAAACTCCTGAAGAAGCCTTTATTGGCATAAAACCTGACATTAGTCATTTTAGGATTTTTGGCTATCCTATCTATATTCATGTGCCCAAAGAGAAGAGATTCAAACTAGAACCTTCCGGAAAGAAGGGGGTATTTGTGGGTTATAGTGAAACCTCCAAAGCCTACAGGATATTCATACTCAACCATAAACAAATTGAATTGAGCAGAGATGTCATCTTTGAAGAGGACATTGCATTCAAGAGGGCAAGAAGTTCTAGTGAGATAGATACCTATTCCCCTAGAGCACCTGAAATGGGACCTGCTCCTGAGATTCAGAGGGAGCATCCTGAGGAAATGCCACATGAACTTCCCTCTACTTTAGATAAAAATACAAATGAAAATGGTAGAAAGAGGCCACTTTGGGCTAGAAAGATGATCAAAGAAGTCGAGGATCATGCAGCACCCAAAGGAACGTTCAGGGAAAGTAAAAGACCCAAACGGTTCTCTAGCTATGTTGCTCTAATGAACATCATAAACTCAGAACCTATCAGAGTTACAAAAGCCTTTAGACATCAAGCATGGAAGGATGCAATGACGGAGGAATATCAGTCCATTCTAAAGAATGATGTATGGGATATAGTGCCTAGACCGAAAGAGAAATTTGTTGTCTCTTCCAAATGGCTCTTCAAAATCAAGCATGATACTAATGGCAGTATAGAAAAACATAAAGCATGTTTTGTGGCAAGAGGTTTTTCTCAAAAGGAAGGCATTGATTATGAAGAAACATTTGCACCTGTCGCCCGCTACACTTCGGTGAGAGCAGTGTTAACCATTGTTGTAGCTAAAGGCTGGAAGATCCATCAAATGGATGTGAAAAATTCCTTCTTGAATGGAACCATTGAAGAGGAATTCTATCTAGAATATCCTATAGGTTTTGTGATACATAAACCTGACTCACATGTGTGCAGACTGAAGAAAGCCCTCTATGGACTTAAACAGGCTCCCAGGGTCTAGTATGAAAGAATTGACAGTTATCTCTTGGGACTAGGATTTTCCAAGAATGATGCTAACTCCAGTCTCTACTTCAAGGTAATCAAAGGTGATATGCTAATAATTATTTTATATGTTGATGACCTGTTGATAATAGGATAAGATCACCTCATTGCTCAAGGAAAGCAGGATCTAATTTTTGAATTTGACATGAAAGACTTGGGCATTCTACATTACTTCCTAGGTTTAGAAGTATGGCAGAAATCAGAGGGAATTATACTAAACCAAGGGAAGTATACTATTGATATTCTAAAGAGATTTGGAATGTTGGACTGTAGACCGATGTCTACACCTATGGAAACCAACCTTCACAACCTGAAAGAAGCAGCAGCAGAATCCAAGTGTGCAGATCCAACCCTTTATAGATAGATGATTGGATCCTTGATGTATCTAGTTAACACCAGACCTGATATTTGTTATGCAATGAATGTTCTCAGCCAATTCATGTGTGAGCCAAAGGAAATTCACCTAATGGCTGTGAAACATATTTTGAGATATCTTCAAGGCACTATTGGATATGGTGTTCTTTACAAAAATGACCAACTAGATCTACATGGGTACTCTGATTCAGATTGGGCTGGAAGTGTAACCGATCAAAAAAGCACATCAAGATGTTGCTTCAGTTTAGGATCGGCTATGATCTCCTGGATTTGCAAAAAATGGTCTTCAGTTGCACAGAGCTCAACAGAAGCTGAATACATTGCAGCCTCTATGGGAGCAAGAGAAGCAGTTTGGCTTCATAAATTTCTTGTGGGACTCTTTCGTGAGCCCTTAAATCCTACAATTATTCATTGTGATAATCAGAGTTGCATCAAACTCTCTGTAAATCCTGTCTTTCATGATAGATCTAAGCACATTGAGATCCCCTATCATTATGTAAGAGATATGGTATAAAGGAAAGTGATCCAGTTGGAGTATGTTAGTACAAATGATCAAACTGCAAACATTCTCACCAAGCCTCTCTCCCGAATCAAGGTAGAGCACTTCAGGAAGAAACTTGGTATGGTTGAAATGTAATTTGATATTTATGTCTGAAATTCAAATTCTTTATAAATTGTACTAATATATAAAGATGTTTAATGTGTAAACTCTTTTGTCATGTGTGTGACTTCATGACCTTATGGGCCCACTCCCCCTGTGTACATTATTGAAAGGTGACGATCTTTCTAATAATGAACACTTGTATTTGACATTGTAAAGTGATGACTCTACAAGGATAAGTTGAACTATCATGATAGATATCATGTGACTTGATATCTGTGGACATGTCATGATAGTATCTCTTGGACACTTTTGATGAATATCATAGGACTTGATATCATTTGAAGATCATTGTGATCCTTAAGAGATAATCATGGTGGATAATTATATATCCATGGATATGCCATGAATTATTGTAGACATCATGTGACTTGATGTCAGTGCACATACCTGTTATGCCTTGCATAACCACCCCACTTTGATCTGGATCAAAATGGGTCCCCCTTTCTCTTTTGTTTTCTTTGCTTTTTGTTATTTTCTTTCCTCTTGGGAGTTATGCTTTCTACCTAAGTTTGTCTTCTTGTTTTGTTTAATCTTGGTTCTATCTCAACCTAAGTTGGTTTTCTCCTTGCTAGGAATTCAGTGAAGTAATTATAAGCAATGGTGGATTTATTATAATATCTCTTGTTTACTTATGAGGACTAATGTAGACCTTTCTTTTGCAGGATTGAATCATGCACCTGGTGATATTTGCTAGGCGAGCTTAGTTAGATGCCATTCCTCAATCTAGTTGGTCCTAAAAATTAGTTAAGGTAAAAGTCGGCAAGACCCCAAAGATGTCACAACGAGCAAAATTCATGTGCAGTCAACTGTCAGCAAGACATCACACAGGGTCCTGGCGACATGGGGTTTCCTATCGGCATGAGGGGTTTCCTTCAGAGAAAGGTCTCAGTGAGATCTTCAGGTCTCACCGACTGGCGGCAAAAGGGATCTGTATATCACCAAAGGTTTTTCTCTTCACCAAAAGGTCTGGACGAATTCATGAAGTCTCACCGATTACCGCACAGCAAGCAAACACTTCGGTGGGAGATATTGAGTTCAGGATAAAGTCTTGGCGAAGGCCTACTGTCTCACTGACTAGCAAGAGCAAACAAGTCATTTTGGCGAGAGTTATCTCTTCGATGGAAAGTCTCCCTGAGTGCTAATGTCTCGACGATCTCCAATAAAGCACTACATCTCGGTGGGAGACTTTGCTTTGGAGAGAGGTCTCAGCGAAGAAAGAAAGTCACACCAACACAACGTGAGGGGATTCCATCGGTGGTCTTCGACGAGAAAACTAGTATGTCACAGCGACAATAGGATGAACTAGTAAAGCTTGCACCAGGACATGAGGTATCTATAAGACATCTTCCCGACAAGTGGATGCTACACCGACACACTGGGAACGAAAGAAATGCATGTCGGTATAACTGAAGAAAGGTCTCCCCAACATAAAAGATTGCCAAATGATGATGCCTTTGGCATAGTGTCTGGCCGAAAGGAGGAGGTCACGCCGAGAAGCTCTAACTTGGGGAGACTTGGAACAAATGCAACGGGGTCAGTAAGATGTCCTACCGACTCGAGAAGGTCTTGGCAATAGCTGAATTCAGTGAAAGGAAGCCTCAATCAATGTAAATTCACATTGACCAAAGGAAGTCTCAGCGACAAGGGGAGGCTCATCGAGATAAAGTGGTATCGGCGAAACGAAGTGGCTTTGCCAAGAGATCTCCCCAACCATGGGAGGTCTTGGCGAAAATATAGCCCACCAAAGGGTCATGTCTTCACCATAGGTCTTTCCAAAGGATCAGTCTTCAGTATGACACGAGGGGCTCGATATAAGGTCTCCCTGAAGTGAGATTGTCTCAGCAAAAGGACAGAACGATCTCGCCGAAAGATCTAAATTTTGGCAAGATGTCTCATCGACTAAACAAACTCTTGCCAAACTCAAATGAACACTCGATGAAGGACAAGACCTCGGTAAAAGGTCTTAGTGAAGTCCAAAGGTCACGCCGAAATAAACAAAGATCGGGGAGACTCCAGAAGAATAAAGGGCACTCGGCAAAATGTTTGGACGACTCCAAGAGGTCACACCAAAAGGAAATGGGCTCGGTAAGAAGAAAGAAGTTCAGGGAAAGGTCTTCCTAAAACATTGGGGTCTCCCCGACATCAGAGAAGAGCTCGCCCGAGGAATCTGGCATCGCCGTGACTCTTGCCAACAGAGTAAGTTTGGGGAGAAAACAAAAGCTCGATATAAGGTCTGGGCAACTATGGAGAGCTTCACCGAAACAGGATGGACTCGGCGAGAAACAAAAGGGTCGCTATGATGTCTCCCTGACCTCGGAATGTCCTTCTGACTAGTGAGAAACTCGGTGAAAGAAGAGGACCTCGGTATAGGGTCTCGGCGAAGAGGAAAGGTCTCACCGACGTGAAGTAATATCGGCATATTCTCTTGCCGATTCAGCAGGGTCTGGCCGAAATGAAACAAAGTCACCAGAGGATAGATGGCTCGATGGTGTCTCACTGACTCAGGATGGTCATGCCAAAACAAAGGGAAATCAGGGAGACCCCGGAAGCATAAAGGGGTTCGATGAAGGGTCTCCCCGAGATTGAAAGAGTCTTACCGAAAGAGAAAAGGAGCTCAAACCCGAAGAAGAAGAGTGAGCTCAGGGAGAATAAGAAGACTTCACCATGAGGTCACAAAGACAAGCAATACTCTCCCTGACACAAAAGATGAGCTCACCAATGGATCCTGGGGTTCGCTATGATGTCCTACCGAGAGCATTCAGTCTTGCCAATAATTTTTGTGAGCTCGATGTGACTTCCACAGCTCGTTGAAATGTCATACCTATTGTCTTGTGTCACGCCGATAACTGCAGAATGGTGAAGTTGCATTAGGGAGACACTGATGGTGTCTCACCGACATGAGATACCTTTCGGACCACTTTTGACTGCCAAAGAATCTTGCGTGGCATGTAATCATCCAATCAGAGAGAGCTAAGATGAGTCATTGACCAATTGACCGCCCCTATAGAGAGGACTAATAGAATGCAAGCAAGATGGTTTCCTTCTAAGAATGGACAACGATGGATCGGATCGGTTGTAATGTTCAAATTGAAGAGGAGGCCCGATGATGTTTCGAGGGATGATCAACCCGCAGTAGGAGTCTGGACATGAAGGAAGCGAAGGAAGGAGGAATCTGTGACTCACAGGGACAGCTGTGGTAACCACCAACGAAGATTGACCAGTATTAATGGTAAAGTGCCCTGGAGATATTTTGAGCATTCAAGATGACCCTGGGCAGAGTTCGAAGGTGGACACAAAGGCAGAAGAGTAAATTTTGTAGCTACAAAAAGATCTAAAGGCTTCTCCTAAGCTCAAGCCATCACCGACTTGGACAGCAGGGCTTCTCATTGAATGCAGCTTTGATTCTTTTCAAAAAAGATCTGAGAGCCGACTCTCCTATAGTCGACGGATATTTTGTAAACCCTAGTGTAGGGGACAGCACATTCAATTTGGTACATTTTGTATATAAGGCGTTCTTGCCTCTGTGTAAAAAGTTAGAAGGATTTAGAAGAAAGTTGGCACTTTGAGATTAGAACTTCTAGATTTAGAAAACTTTTAGATTGAGAATTGTTTAGAGTTAGAACTATTAGGAGTTAGTCAGTTAACAGAAGGAGATAGAGTGGCATCTTGATTCTCAATAATGAGAGCTTCTCTTGTCTTCTTGGTTAGCAATTAGATTTCATTACAGACTGTAATGTATTTTCTAAGTTCTCTTAGTGTAGTTGGAAACAATCTGGAGCTTTAGATTCTCTGTACACTGGTGATTGTGCCAGCTTTGTAAATATTGCTTATCTATTTTATTGACAGTAGAAGCAATCAGAGTTTAATCTACTTCATGTTGTGTTCCTAAATGATATTTGTCTTAATTGATAATTTGATTTGTGAAGTCTTCAAGGAATGAAATATTATTTTGTGTTTTATTTAAATGGTATTAAAAATCTATTATTTGAATTAGCACTGAGAATGAAAGAGGTTGTGTGTCAATCACAATCTTATCTTGTTCTATAGTTTTGGTTCACAAATTCCTTGAAGTTAACAAGTCTAGTTAAGATTGGATGAACTATTGTTCTTTTCTATTTCAAAGCCCTGATCTATCTTTTCTATTTCTTTAAAACCCTTGTTAAAGTAGGTTTTGATTTTCATGCTTGATTTGATAACAATCCAGGAGCTCAACACCAGCATGCCCCTTCAATACTACTGTTGCGTTGACCACTGAGTAACATCAGCATAGTTGAGAACTAACTACAAAGACCTTGGGAGCTAAGGTATCCATGTGTTTCCCTTCTCTTTCAGGAGAAACAGAATAGCAATATTGTGTTTGCATGTTGCTGTGCCAAAAGGGATGTCAACAATACCATTATGAAGATGTGTTATGAAGAATGTCATGTGACTTGACAATATTGAGAAAAGATATCATATATTTGATATCACGTGTGAAGGTGATATCTCCACTTATTTGATTTGAAATATCTTCCCTAGCTAAGAGGGAGTGTTAATGGGATATAGCTTCGGTCAGATATAAATGATGATTGCTAAATAGCATCATCATCATTTATATGTGATCGAATTTAATCCTTAAACATATTTCTGGAAAATAAGTAAAACAAATTTATAAGCATGCATAAATTCGAAATAATAAAATGACGATCAAATTTTGCATTGAATAAAATCGGAACTCGTATAATATATATCTGCCATGTATGTGAGGGCATATGTATTAAGTTTGTTAAACTGAGTGTTAGTCAGTTGTCTTTGAGACCCACGCACCCAAAGGGACATGTCCCATGAGCGGACGTGTCTCCACTTGTGGAGACACATCCTCTCATGAGACGTGTCTCTTAGAGGTGGGTCTCCAAAGGTATTTAACATTGTTCCATCATTGATATGCAAACATCGAAATTATTAATGTTCTGCAATCAGCACATTCAGCATTAGTGAAAATAAATTTGACTTAGAATTTTAAGTAGAATTCTTACACTTAGAATTTCCTTAGTTTTTAGGCTCCTAGTCTGATTGAGATTTGGTTACATTTACAGACTTCTTGTATCATTTTTTGTCTCTCTAAGTTGTATTTTTCATTCCAAATGTATTTGAAATTATTGCTTATTCATACCCCAAAATCACTGACGGTGTAATCAACAGACCCCTCATGGTTTTGTTCTCCTTGTTGTGATGAAATTTTGTAATCATATTCATTTTGTACCTGATTTTGTTCGGCTTCAAATTGGTCTTTAAATTCCTTTATTTTCTTAGGGTCTTCTTTCCATCAAAAATTAGGATGACTAGTGTTTTCTTGTTCAAAAGGAGTACGAGGATCTTTGTTCAGGTCATCACCATGAAATTATGATTCATGCAATAGATCAAAATTTTTATTCATTGTAAGGAATTGTTTTGTTGAGTTCTCCCTATCTTCATTAGTTACATTTGTTACTTTTCCTCTCCTCTTATTTGCATCAGTCTTTGAAGGGGGAGACCCATATTTATTTTTCCACCTACCATTGTTGTTCTTTGGGTTTTCTTAGTGTAAAGATATCCTACCATTCATCTCATCGGATGCTTTAATACTACGACTTCTAGGGTTTGTCTTTATTCATGTGTATTTGTACTTCCCAGTCATGCATTTTTTCTTAAAGAGTTGCCACTCAGTTTTAGGAAAAGCGAGAAAAAAATATAATTTATTATTCCCAACAGAGTCTTGTACAAGGTGTTGACTCTATGATGAAGGCCTAGATTCATAATTGACTTCTCCCCAGTAGAGTCACCAATTTGTTGGGTCTCAAAAATGAAAGTTACAAATCCTAAGAGGATGATAGGCTCTATGATCAGACTTGTAACATTTTTGAACCAATGAATGGAGATAACCTATGTGGTTGAATACTCCCTACACTTCATGCTCTACTAGACCTAGGTGGGTAGACCTTGATTGTTGAAGCAGATTTAGAATTGTATGACTTAATTGAATTTATGAATCTATCCACAATGGCATAAAGTGTGAAATAGATGGAGGCTTGATAACTATTTCTACTTCTAATGTGATAATTGGGAATTTATAATATGAAAGTGGATAAGTAATGTATGAATGAGGAGGACCAGTGCTCTATTCGGTAGGTGGATTCAATGAAATCCTATAATAGGTGGTTAGTCCTGGTTATAGTTCTAATTATGGAGCACTTAAGTTTATTTATACCTTGTATAAATGTGCAAGAATTTGATTGACCAACTCTTCTTATCGATCCAATTAATCCTATCAGGTTACTGTGATTTATTAAAAGGATTTTAATACTTCCTTGAAGGAACCAATTCATAGAATCTCAAAATGACAACAAATGTGTATTGACAAATACGTATATTCTTAATTTGAATAACAAGATAACATCAATGTGGAGACAGTATGACAATCTTATCAATTACCTAACTCTTCTTATTTATCCAAATGTTACTCCCAAGTTATTGTAATCAATTAAATGGATTTTAATTCTTTGACAGAAACCAATAAACTTGACTACACAATCACAACAAATGTGTCTTGATGAAATTGAAATATCAACTTGGATATACAACTTTAAATAACTAGGAAATAGAAATATGCAGACAGCCAGATAATTGCTTTAAATCAACAAACAATAGACACCAATATTGAGTCACATAGAATTAAAGATATTCCATTGATTTCTCCAAAAGTTCATGCATGCATCATATTCCACACAGTATAATTTATATGATAAACATTTTGAAAAGTATTTCTTGTATATCTCCTATTTTCTCCCTATTCGCTCTTACTATCCTATAATTATATGTCCAACTTATATATCAATATTTTGAAGAGGACACACCTCTACATAAATTTGTTTTGGCATTAACAACAATTAAACATAAATAATTAAGCTCCAGTGAGCCATAAATGAACTTGTGTCATGTGATCTAAATAATTTTGACCCAGATGTGTATTAGCATCTTCTGAAGCATTCCTTGCAGCTATCTCCATGATCACCATTTTCTCCAAGTGTTCACATGCCTCATCCAATGTTGATTCCTGTTCTTGTCTACTTCCAAGGCTCCCTACAATATCAACTTGCATTCTTTCATCCATTCGCTACGGTCTTTCAAGTTTCCATCATCTTTGAATAATGTAGGCACCCCTTCCTTTGCAGCATCAATGAACTCCTTTGCATCTGCTTGAAGTTCATTATAGTATTTCCTGTGTTTTCTCATGATATCCTCGGTAGTTGTGATGGCTCCACTATTAGAAGTACATTTCTTTTGTATTTCCTAGATTTTTTTCTAAATTCAGTCATTTATCCTTTTGTGTTACTGAATTGTAGCATAACTCTTGGAATGGGTAACCCAAAACTTGTTCATCCAAACCATCAGGTTGGTGTGCCTTTTTTGGAATATTGCAGAGAGTGCATCAAATCAAGCTTTACTCACTTTAGCATGTGAATTTGATTCTTCACTCTTATCCTTTGATTGAGAACCTTCTCCTTGAGTTAGTAATCTAGTAGATCCCTTGAGTGTACCTTTGACCATATTCTTTAGGAAATCATTTTCTTTGAGCACGTTCTCATTGTTCATTTTGTACATGTCTCTTTCCTTGATCAACATCTAGATCTATGCTTTATTTAGTTTGGCTACATTAAGGCCAATATCAGTCGTGGCCATAAGATCATTTTCTCCTACTCTCAATGTCATGACATGGCCAAATTCCCTCTCAATGTTAATGATCATAGATTTCTTGTGTGGGGGATACAGAGCCCAAATCATGAGAGAGTTCTCATCAAGATAATATTTTTGATCTTGTGTATACTTCAGTAACCCCTTCTGGACTAAGATTATGTGTAGCACCATTATCATTGAAGAAACTATCAAAAACAAGAGCTAAGTTCAAATCTAAACCAGGGAAAATCATTACACCAAACTCCAACAATTTCCTTCCTCTCTCTGGAGTCATATCCTTCATCTCATTTTCCACATATAATTTCAAAGTGTTCAGTAATTGCGCTTCATTACTAGGTGTAATATCTATGACAGATTCTCTTATTGATTTCCCCTTTTGCTTGTACAAAAATTATCTAAATTTAGGAGTTTTTATAAATTCATCATCAGAAACAAAGGATTTATAGGCTAACTGCCTTGTATCTGTATCAAATCCTTCTTCAACTTCTTGTTCTCTATTAAGAGGTTGGTACTCCTCAATTCTCAATTTAGAAATTTTGTCAGTTTTTCCTTGATGTTCCTTTTCACTAGAAAATTCTTCACTTCTAGAAGACTCTCTACTCCATCTTCCTGTTATACTCATCAATGGCCAATTAAACTTCCCTCTCTTCCATGTTCCTGATTATATCATCATGCGGATAGGGTATATGAACATATCCACCCAAGTTTACTTTCTTTCTGGAAAAGTCAATATAGCCCTCAGGATCAAATCCCTTTCTTGGTGGAGCCTTCTTCAAATTGAAATGTGATTACTTGTTTAAAATTATATCATACCCTTCCTTTGAAAACACAGTAAAGTCTCCAAAGCACAATCTACTTGGCATGAATGACTATTTCTCATCGGCACTCAAATTCATAACACTTGAATAGTCCATCTGTCTAACTATTTCCAAATATGTGATCCTATTTGGCATTGTTTTTGGTAGAAGAAAAGGTGTATCCTCTAAACCATATACCCTAACCATGGTGGCATCAACATAACAATAGCAATCACCCCAATTGTGACCAACAGTTGTAGGTCCATTGAAATCTTTGGGCCTTAGAAATCTTTTAATCTCATCAGTCAAAGAATAATAACATGGGTGATTAAAAAATATATACAATATTTTGACAAAATATTCCTCAAAATGAACATAACTAGAATTAACGAATCTATTGTCCCAAATGGCAGTCCACAATTGTACTGGTAGTGGCTACTCTTCCTTATCAAATTGTGTAATTTTCAATTCTTCTAGCCACATCCCTATCTCCTATCCATAATACAATAGCATATGCATGAGAACGGAATAATGCTTGAAGTGCAATGTAGGATATCCATTTTTTATTTCCATTAAACCTAAGTCAATCCCTTTGAAAATGTGTAAAGCATAATCAAATGGCCTTGCATTATGGCACTAAACATCTGTTGCAATCACCATTGGTCCTATTGACATGAATTTAGAGGCTTCAGTCCCCAGTACTTGACACACTGAGAAACATATGTGTTTTAGGTAGGGTTTGAATAAATTGATATGGAAACGAGGTCCATCATTGTCTTTGAGTGGAACAAGGTCCCCATCCTTCCTAGGCCTGCATAATGTCAATCTCCACCCTTTATAAGTTGTGTCCATTCTCCAATACTCCCTTTCCAAATCCTCATGTACAATCGGCTCATCACATGTGTCACTTAGGTTAAAAACTTCATAAAGTATGGTCTTGGACACATGTATGAAGGGTTCACCTTGAAAGTTGCAAATAGCTTTTAGGTCTAGATTGTAATATTTAGCCAGAAGTTTCATGAGTTCTACATTCACAAATACATTTAGAACAACCGATTTTCCCAAATTGAGACCCCAGGGATTGCACACTGGTTCAAACCTATTTCTTTGATAATAATGGAACATGAATAGCTCATATCCTCTAACAAGGGTCCACGCATCTCCTACATGTCTGCATTTGTCTTCAAACATCTCTACATCATCCCTTAGTTGTGCAGACCTTTTGGCCTTTTGCCCCAAACCAAGTAATTGATCGATAAGGTCTTGGTTCAATTTTCTTTCTTTTATTTTTGATTCCTCCACTGTCTCAATTCTTTGTTTTTTACCTTTGGGTTCACTACCTTCACCCTTTTGTTTCCTACTCTTTATTTTCATAGAACTTGAACCTTCCTTTTTAATGCTTCAAGGTGACAAAATCAAATTATAATTTATCAGTTATAGAGGAGTTCGTAAGCTTACTTGACAATTTCTAGCCACACTGAATTTTTTGACTTTTGTCTAACCTCTCGTCCTTCCTGCTACAAATTTTGGAAATTCTTTTTGTTCATTCTTCTTTCAATCAAGGAATATTTACATAATTTTCATTCGTGCGGCCATTAATTTCCATCTCTAAGAATGAATGCAGCTAGTTTTTTGAATTTCATAATGTCAGAATGACAAGGATTATATCGGTGAAACCTTTTATGTCTTAGGTCGATCTATGTATCTAACTTGGTGTCACCTTTGTTTATACATTCACGATCGATTGTCAAGACATAACTAAATTTCTTTTTGATGTGGAGTGTCCCCTTAATTTATCATTCTTGTTCGAGAAGATTGAATAATTCTCCCACCAATACTATATAACTGGCCTTTCTCCTGCTTTTCAACTCCTACTTCGGGGAGAAAATTGTGAAGTTTTCCTGATTTTAAAGTATTCTAGACCACTAGAAGTACTTTTAATCATCGCCCGGTGTCACTCTGATGAAAAGTGATCCATTCTTATTCCCATTGGCCTGACTAGAACCATCGATGAGAGAATAGAGTGTTATTTCCATGTCTTTAGTCTCCCCAATATGTTTCTTCCATCGCTTCATTCATTTGGATGAATCAGAAAGACTTTCCTCAAAACTTCCTTCATCGGTGGAACCCATAAGGTTGGTGAGATCTGAATGACTCATTCTGACTATAAAGTCTCCCCGGTAGTTGTTCTATTGTTTCGTCAACAAAAGAAAACACATTTCTCACTGACGAAAATTCCATCAGTGTGAGTCAAGAGCTCGGCATGATCTAACCACTTCACTTTGATTACTTTGTTCTTGTCAATTCATTGGTAAGATGACAAGCATTGTCTTCCCAATTGTGTAATCCCCAGGGTCTTTGATCGCTATAACTTGATTCACTTCTTGTCAATCTCCAGGAGGTGTTCAAATTGAAAGGCTATGACTTGTTGATCGGAAAGACCTGCACGTGATCTTGTCGATATGGACCAGTTGTTTTAAAGTTCTTGCTCAGTGATGCCCAGAGGAATGCTTATGTGTCAAAGGCTAAATTGATGGGATCCTTGGTGAACTTGGATTATGAAATGGATCTTGTCACACAAATTTCAACAATTTGTATTGTTTATGAAATTAAGGTGTTGAAAATTTCTAGGGTACATGAGAGATAGGTGGGTGGAGGCCAATAAAAAAATGAGATTTTTATAGTTCTAACAGTTCCTATGACTAGGACTAGTACACCATGTTTCTTAAAAGAAACTGGGTAGAGAGCATAAAATAGTTTCGTGTTTATGAATTACATGGCATGATATACATTATGCTCATCTAGGTCTTTTTCGAAAGTCAAATTCTTGAACAAGCATTCTCCTTTATTGTTCACAACTCTTCCAATATATAATTATAAGACAAATTGGAAGAATTAAATTTCACTGTAAACAAAGTGAGTGGATGATACAAGAATCTGACCTTAAATCTTTTTGTTAAAAGAGCAAGCCTATTTGGAGAAAAAAAAATCTTTTTCCTACACCTCAATTGTAACAAGTAGAATGTAGCCAAATGAAAACATTTGATGGCATTGAACCTAGTATTGGAAAACATGAAAGAGAGAAAAGCACATTAGATTTTTCCAAATATTGAACAATTAAATCAAAATTGTCTGAAAGGTACTGCAAACAAGCAAACAAATATTAAAAGTACTGCAGTGAATGGCAAAACAAATAGGAGAAAATATATTCAGATTGTGCACTGCAATTAGAGTTCAAAGTGAAACATTGGATATGGATTGCATATCACTATACTCAATTTTCTATTTAGTTAATCAATTTCTTCAAATAGATCTCCCCTCTAATATTCACAATTCTTCTAGGACATAATTTCTAGAGACTTTGGTAGGCTTAAAATTCATTGGAAAGAAAGCAAAAGAATGATAGAAAAATCTGACCTTCTAGTTTCATGTTCAAGAGTGTGAAATATTTGCTCTCAAAAAAATCTATAATCTATAGATTTGGCTTGAGTTGCAAGGAATTATTCCTGTGAGTTGACAGATTAGACAAATGAGCATAGTTGATGACATATAATATGATATTCATAAACATGAAACATAACTGCATATGATAAAATTTTCAAACCAAAAAAGACCAATGCACAATTTTTTGAAAAAATTTAGACATTGAATACAAATTTTCCAAGCTTTAGTGGTAGACTAATATGTAATTAAGCAATGAACGCATAGTGAATGCATTATATGCTTACACAGTTGAGAAAAGAAGTATATAATATGTTACTCATAAAAATGAAACGTAGAAACATATCATAAAGTTTGCCAAAAAATAGACAAAGGTGACAATTTTTTATAAACATTCAAACATATAATATAAATTGTCCAAATTTTGGCAATAGGCTAGTTGCTATCCAAGCAATGAATACATAGTAAATGCATTCAATGCCTCCATAATTTAGAAGATCAGTTTTCATATTTCATAGAAGCAATCAATTTTATTTGTGAAAATTTTCATTTGTTTATTGTCCATCGACATATGTCTTAAGTTGTGGTTTGTGCCTATTGTTGTTTCTTTATTGTCTATTAAGAAGATTCTATGTTTTTAATATGCACAATTGCAATCATCATATATGCAATTCATTAGTTAAATTATTTCCAGGATTCATAATGTCTTTCTAGTCTTCAAATTATCTTAAACAGAAACAACAATATTATTGCAAAAAAATAGACCAACATGATAAATATTTTCAAGCATTTCACGTTAGCCCTTGTAATAGCAACCAAGCATGATAAACACATAATCAACACATTGACTACCGTCACAATCCACAAGAACTTTCTCAAAGCAGATATAATTTAATGTATCAACTTGCCCCATTAGCCCTTGCAACAACAACCAATACTTCTAGTTAACAAGTATCATAAACACACAACAAAGCCATTGACGAGCACTGCACTTCTACAGAATACCGAACATGCAAAAGCACAACCAATAGCCAAAAAACCTATGAGATTCTCAATGAGCAATAAACAAACAATAATAAATTTTGCAAAAAAATAGACAAAGCTAAAAACACACAAGCTTTTTAACAAACAACAAACAAAAAAGAATAAGCACAAATAAAACCCAGCTCTCATGTCACATTTCATGAATTAACTATGTACTCGCTGCTTCTGCACCCACCAGCCTTTTAACACATCTTGCGCATTTTTCTTTCCAAGCTTTGCACACACCATACTAACCACTCAAGCAATAAACAAATAACTAACGCATTCACTACATGCATAGTCCACAAGACCTTGCTCAAAGCACATGTAATTTAATGTACCCACTTCCCTCACTAGTCATTCTAACAACAAGCAATACTTATAGTTATCAAGTATCATAAACACGCAACGAATCCATTCACAGCCACTGCACTTTTGTGCCAATCCAATTTTGTATGAAGGCTTGTGCAATTTGCATTGAGTAATTTAATATTTGCAAAATTATATATTGTCCTATTTTCATAATTTACTTTAACAAAAATGAATAGTAGACTTAATAGCATCAAATGCAATAGCACATAGGGGAAAAAGGTTAGAACAACACAAAATAGCCGTATTTAAAGAAATCAAGTGAAAATAATACCCTGGATTGTAGAGACTTTTTTCCATGAAAGAATTTTTAGTATTAAACCATGTTGCATACACTAGTACTTTGTAAGGTATAATGATACATAGTTTAATACTTAAATGCTCTTCTGAAAAAGAAGTCTCTTCAATGCTATAACCTTCAATGTCACTAGAAATTTTGGCTATGTAATACATAAAAATCGTTGTTGGCATTATGTGCATTGCTATATAGAGTATAGAAAAAGATAGAAAGAATAATTTTCAAACAAAAACAATATGTTTTCAAGTTGTCTAGTTATCAAGCATCATTAACACACAACGAAGTCAGTCATGACTAGTGCACTTTTATAGAATAAGAAACAAGGAAGAGTATAATTTTAAGCTAATAACACATAATCATTTTTAAAAACAATAAATAGACAAGAAGAAGTAGAAATAAAACCCAGCAGTGATTTCAGATTTCATAAATTAACTATGTATTCACTCACTCTATAACCAGTATTTCTTGAACACATCTTGCATAATTTGCTCAACGACCTTCCCTGATAGTCTCCTAGCCATTTAAGCAATAAATTCATACTTAATGCTTTTAATGCACTGAAAGTTGAGAAGGGCATGCTCAACCCATTCAGTTATCCTTGTAACAATGAGCAATAGTTTTAGTTATGAAGTATGATAAATAGATAGACTACTCGGTCATCAATAGTGCATTGTTCCTATGGCTATTCCCTTGTTTGAGGACTACAAAGAATGATAGATATCGAACATAGCAGCCCAAAGCTAAAAAACACATAGGCCTATCAACAAACAACAAACAAACGATATTAAGCAAAAATTGGCATTTGACTCATATTTCATTAATTAACTATGCAAAGTTTGCATTAAATGCATTGGACATGGATTCATTGATTTAGTATCTTAGGCAAGTGGTAGGTTTTATTTGTACCAATTCTCGTTTGTTTATTGTTTGTTGAAAAGCTTGTGTGTTTTTAGCTTTCTATGTTGCCAATACTGGGAAGAGTGAACTAGTGAAAAGTGATTTGTCCATTTTTTTATGATACTTGTAACAGAGAGCTACTGGTTGTTGTTACAAGAGACACGGGGAGAAATTTGTACAAAATATCTATACAACTACAAAGATAGTTTTTTGTTGAACAAGGAATTGGTAAATGAGATTCCTGTATCATTTTTCCCCATTGTTTGCCACAATATATAATGTGACCCTATTTTCCAACTTACTTAAAAGAGAGTCAAAAATGAACTCACTCAAACCAATACGGAAAGAGATAAACCTTAATTTTCAAGCAAAAAAAATATGTACATAAATCCCGAGTATAGAGAAAAGACAAAAATATTTAAAACAATTCAATGTCATTGTCCAAGAGACTGTTTAATAAGCAAATGCAACATATCCAATAGTAATCCTAGCTATCCAAAAAAGCAGTGAAAACAATAATGCTTACATTATAGAATTTGACTGCACTGTTGATAAATGGTTGGGCTATGTATTTACGGTGGTTGATAATTCGGTGGGTATAGTTGCAATGAACACATAACTAATTCATGAAATCTTAAGCAACTGCTGGATTTTGGTTGTGCTTAATCTCGTTTTACTATTGTTTGCTTAAAAGCTTGTGATTTTTGTAGTTGTTTGTTGTGTTTTTGCATGTGGATACATGTGCAATGAATGCATAGTTAATTCATGAAATCTTGGTCGAGTGTTGGGTTTTGTTTGTGCTTATTCTTGTTTGTTTAACACTTGTTGAAAAGCTTGTTTTTTTAGCCGTTGGTTGCACTTTTGCATATTTGTTATTCTATAAAAGTGCATTTCCTGTGAATGGCTTGGTTGCATGTTTCTTAGAGTTGATTAGTAGAGATATTGCTTATTGTTACAAGGGCCAACAATGCAAATAGGCACAATAGATTACACATGCATTACAAGAGATAACGCGTCGTTAGATGCATTAATTATGTGTTTATTGATTGTCTGGGTAGCAGCGTATCAACAAGGCCTAGAAAGCAAGCAGTGCAGGATATGTTTGAGGGCTAGTGAGCACAAAAGCAATGAATGCATAGTCAATTCATGAAGCTTGAGGTGAGTTGTCGGTTTTATTTGTGCTTATTGTTGCTTCTTTGTTGTTTGTTAAAAAGCTTTTTTTTTTTAGCTTTTTCGTTCCATTGTTGAATGTTTGTTATTGTGTGGCAATGCACTACTAATGAGTACCTTGTTTTTATGTTTATGATTCCTGGTCACTGTTACAATCGTTGGCTGGAAATGTTCGCAAAAGTTTATCATATTGGTCTATTCTTTTACAAATTTTATTGTTCTTTCTACAATTCATGTTTATGAAGAGCGTATTATATATCATGGACTATGTTCAGATTCTTGTATCATTCCTCCTCTTTGTTTACAATGAATTTGAAGTCTTACAATGTCCATGAAATTTATGCATTGGAAGAGTTGTAGACAATAAAGGAGAAGCTTGGTTCATAAATCTAACTTGCCAAATAGACAGATGACCATAGTGAATGGAATCCTATGTAATCCATAAACATGAAACTTTTTTTTGTTGAAAAGCATGTCACTATTACAATCGTTAGTTTCTCCCATTAGGTAGGTTTACAATTGCATTTGTTCAATCTACTTTTAATGCAGTCACAGTTGACAAGGGTGTCATGAAACCATTCAGGTCCTCCTATAACAGTAAGCAATACTTCTAGTTATCAAGTATCATAAACAAACAAACTAGTTGGCCATGAATAGTACATTGTTAGTATGGCTTTTCCATCATTCAAGCACCACACAAAAATTCAAACATCGAAGATGATAGGCCAAAGCTAAAAACATCCAAGCTTTTCAACAAACAACAAACAAACAATAATAAGAAAAAATCAGCACTTGCCTCATATTTCATTAATTAAGAATGCAAAGTTTGCATTTAATGCATTAAACATCGATTCACTAACTTAGTATCTTGAGCGGGCGATAGGTTTTATTTGTACCAATTCTTGTTTGTTTATTGCTTGTTGAAAATCTTGTGTGTTTTTAGCTCTCTATGTTGGCATCCTAGGAACAGTGAACTAGTAGTAAGTGGTTTGTCTATATGTTAATGACACTTGTAACATAGAAATCCTAGTTGTTGTTACAAGGGTTAGGAGGAGAAATGTGTACAAAAGATCTATACGGTTGCAATGATAGTTGTTTGTTGAACAAGGAACTAGAAGGTCACATTCTTGTATCATTTTTGCCCATCGTTTGCCATAGTATATAATGTCCTCCTATTGCACTAACTGACCTAAAGGAAAAATAAAAAATCAACTCACTCAAATGAATAGGAATAGACATAGACCATAATTTTCAAGGAGCAAAAATATGTGCTTAAATCTCGACTATAGGGGAAAGACAAAAATATTTTAAAGAATTCAATCTAATTGTCCAAGGAAGTAATTGAAAACCAAGTGCAACGGATGCAATAGTAGACCTACCTATTTTCAAAAGCAATAAAAATAGAAATACTTACATTATAGAATTTGATTCATTGACAAGTTTTTTGTATGAAATGCAAACAGTGAATTTTTAGTGCCAAAGCCCTTAGAATTTTGATTTAATTCTTAAACATTTGAGGAAATTGATTTTGTCTCAACACATCTTAAAAATTTTGCATTTAATGGATTAAAGATGAATTCAGTGTTTGACGAGTGAATATTTTGCACTATATATAGTGCACCCCTATTTTTCGTAATTTATCCAAACGGAAATGAACAATAGGCACACTCCAATCGATAGAAAGAGGAATAAAACATAATTTTGAAACCTAAAAAAATTTTCCTTCAAACTAAATTATAGAAGAAACAAATGAAAATTTGCAACAATATAATTTAATTCATCAAGCAACTTTTTCAAAAGAGAAATGAATGACTGCAATAGTAATCTACTTGTGCAAGGAAAAAGGTTTCATGTTTATCAATTAGACAACATATCATTGACTATGCTCATTTGTTTATTCAAAAAGTCAAATTCTTGAATCAAGCTTCTCCCTTATTGTTCACAATTCTTCCAAGGCATAATATCTAGGCACATTGGAAGACTTTAAATTCATTGCAAACAAAAGGGGAAAATGATACAAGAATCTGAACTTTAGTTCCTTGTTCAATAACCAAATATATTTGTAGCTATATAGATGTTTTTCTCCATCTCTGATCGCAACCTAGGTGCTTGTTACAAAGACCAATTAGCGAAAACAAAATGGTTCATGACATATAATATGTTATTCGTAAACATGAAACAAATAAGCACATGATAAATTTGCAAAAAAATAGATAACCATAATTAAATTTTGCTAACATTTGAAAACACAATATGGTGATACTAGCAGTATAAAGCAATTTCAATAACTTGTACTTTGTTAATGGCATAGAGATGTATACAGAAATGTTTCAAAATTATCATTTATATCTTTTTGTATTCCTTTAAACAAGGTTACCATTCATTTCTCTTTAAGCAAATAATCCATATAGAAGAACACAAGAATTTTTTTGCAAAAATCTAGTTATTTAATGCAAATTTTTCAAACTTTGTTGGCACCCTAATGCCTATTAAAGCAATCATTCAATAGTTAGTAAACTGTCCAATTTATGCTTATAAACAAATGACCCTTGCAGTTATCTAATTGCACAAATGTTGTATCTAGAGATATGCATTATTGCAACAATGCCACATGTAATTCGTATACAATGTTTGACATAGCATATTAATCAGACTTGCTTACAAGCAAATGAGAGAAAATATACTTTAATTATATAGTTTGGTCAATGTACAAAGCAAAACATTGTACATGAACTACATATGACATGTTTCTAATTATGCATAATTTTGATTGCAAAAGTAACTTGCTTTTGCCAACAAAATAGTTTCATGTTTATGGACTATATGTGATTCCATTTACTATTCTCATTTGTCTATGTTTCCCAAGCCTGTTAGGCCATTGAATATTGTAAGAGCTATAAAGTTTTCTTTTAACAATTATCTCAATAGCTTAATTTTTTGTGATTAAGTCAGTAAGCATTAGCATTTCCTTTATTGTTCATTGAATTCATTGTAAACAAAAGGGTATAATGTTAGAAGAATCTGATCTTTGAGTTCCTTGTTCAACAATCAACCATATTTGCAACTACATAGATCTTTTCCTTTCTCTCCAATTGCATTAAAACATGTTACTTTTGCAATTAAGAATATGTATAATTGCAATTTTCTGATATGCAATTCATTGGTTAACAATTTACCAAAAATCACAATGTCTTGTTAGTCTTTTAATTTTCTTAAATGGAACTAAATAATAGACATAGTACATTAATCATGCATTCATTACATTTCTTGCAAGCAAATTTTTGTTAAAGCTTCTGAAATTTGCATCCAACAATTAGATATTTGCAACATATATAGTGCCTTATTCTCCTAATTTACTTAAACAACATTGAATAATAGGCCTAATTGCATTCAATGCAATAGTTGTAGATTGAAAGACAAGCATGCCATATGCAACACACATTATACAATTGGAAAACTGACCTACTCCAATCAGTAGAAAAATAAATAAAACATAATTTTCAAGAACAAAAAATATGTGCCTCAATCTCAACTCTAGAAAAAAACAAAAATATTTCAAACAATACAATTTTACTAGTCAAGTAATTATTTGAAAAGAAAGTGCAACAGATGCAATAGTAGCAAAAATGTTTAGATTATAGAAATTGATTCGATCACAAAAATTCCTAGTGAAGCACAATGCCCAACTTTCTAGCAACAAAGACTTTACAGTTTTCATTCAATTCTTAAACATTTGGCAAGATTTGTTGTGTACTTCTATACCATGTCTATAAGTAACATGTTATATGTAATAGACTGCATCTATTTGTCCTACTAGCTCTTGTAACAACAAGCAATATATCTAGTTATAAAGTTTTTGAAACCTTCTCAACAAACAATAAACAAACAAAAATTAAGCATGCATTTACTACTTCCATGACCATCGGCCCTTCAATACATGTTGGACATTTTCTGTTGAATGAATTAAACATTTATTCAGTACTTGAAGATTAAATATATTCTAGCATATATAATGTCTCCCTATTTTTCTAATTTACTCAGACAAAAGTGAACACTAGGCCTAGTAGAACCAACAAAAAGAGACATAAATTATAATTTCAAACATGATAAATTTGGTCTTCAATCCTAATTAGAGGAAAAACAGATGAAAATTTTAAACAATATAATTTAATTCACAGAGCAACTATTTCAAAAACAAAGTCAGCAGGTCCAATGGTAACTTGTACCTGTGAAAAGAATAGTTTCATGTTTATGAATTATTGACACATTATTTAGTATGCTCATTTGTCTCTTCGGCAAGTCAGTTTCTTCAGCGAAGGTTTATGCTTTTTGTTCACTACTCTTCCAAGGCAAAAATTTTAAGCAACTGGTAAAATTAGAACTCATTGCAAATAAAAGCAAAAAATGATACAAGAATTTGACCTTTTAGTTCATTCTTTGACATCCAAGTACATTTGTAGATGTAAAGATGTTTTCCTCCATGTCAGATTGCAAATAATGGTTCCTGATACAAGAGAAAATTAGACAAATGAGCATACAGTTGATGACATACAATATGGTCTTCACAAACATGAAACAGAAAGGCACACAATAATATTTGTAAGAAAAAAAGACAAAGGTGATATATTTTGGCAAACATTAAGACACCAAATTTAAATTTTATGAGCTACTCCAATACACTAGTAATCCATGACAAAACATAATATTTTTTTGCAAGCAATCCCCATTAACCCTTGTAATAGCAACCAAGTATCATAGACATAGAAACAAGCCACTTACCACTAGTGCCCTTTCATAGAACAACAAACATACAAGAACAAAACCAAAAGCTACTAACATATGAGCTTTTAATGCCACATCGTGATATGTGTTGGATAGCTAGTGCGTATGGAAGCGGACAATGCATACTTGATCCATGAAATATCAAACAAGTGCTTGTTTTTTGCTTAAATGAGGGGGGAGTTGTAGTAAGAATGTGCAACTAGTGCGGGCATTGTTTGTTTATTTTTTATACTTAATAAGTAGAACCGTTAAAGGGAAAACTGAATGGTTTGACCAAGGTCTTGTGGACTCTAAGTGTGAGATGTATTACAAGATTGGTGGGCACATATGCAGTGAATGCATAGATAATCCATGAAATCTTCGGCAAACGTTGTGTTTTGTTTGTGATTATAATCATTTGTTTATCGCTCGTTGAAGACCTTGTGGGTTTGTTAGCTCTTGCTTGCAGTCTTGCATGTTCCTTATTCTGTAAAAGTGCAGTGCCTATGAATGGCTTTGTTGTGTGTTTATGACAACTAATAACTACGAGTATCACTCATTGTTACAAGGGCTAGCGGGACAAGTTGGTACATTAAATTACATATGCTTTAATGCATCATAGGTGCGCACAATTCACAAAACTAACATATAGAACACTATTCATTAAAAGTAAACACAAAAACATATGATAAAATTTGCAAAAAAATAGTCAAAAGTGATAATTTTTTGAAAACGTTAAAGACATTGAATACAAATTTTTCAACTAGTACAAACACTGAAGCTTCTTAACAGACAGTAAAGAAATGATAATAGGCACAAACCACAACTTAAGAAATATGTCAATGGACAACAAACAAATGAAAATTTGCACAAATAAAACTCATTGCTTCTGTGAAATACCAAGACTGGTCTTCTAAATTGTGGAGGCATTCAATGCATTTACTATGTATTCATTGCTTTGATAGCAACTAGCCTATTGCCAAAATTTGCAAAATTTATATTATATGTTTAAATGTTTATAAAAAATTATCACCTTTGTCTATTTTTTGGCAAATTTTATGAAATGTTTTTGTGTTTCATTTTGTGAGTAACATATTATATGTTTCTTTTCTCAACTGTATAAGCATTTAATGCATTTACTATGTATTCATTCCTTCACATATACATCCACAATAATATTTAGTATTCTAAAGTTTCCAAAGCAATTAAACAGTTTATGTTATTTACAAAAAGGTATTGTTGACTGTCATTTTGTAGCTTCAAGTTATAGCCAAAGATAGAGAAGAATAGTCAACAATTCCTTGTAGAAAACAATGTAAACTATATAGTGTCGCAACCATCAACACAAAACAAAAGCCTTAAATGAAACAATGATGGTTTCAACAAAGACCTAGAAAACTATTTTTCCAACAGTGAGTTATCAATAGGTGCAAGAACAAATATAGATAAGTTTAAATCTAGATACATATGTTTGTTGCCTAACCAAATGAAATAAACATCACTCGGCACAGCTTGTGACAGCAACATTGCTTCATCTATGGGCTGCATATAGTGGTGATGGTTGTAATAGTAGGTTGCATTCAAAACTTAACATATTAATTCAGCACTTTATGTCACTTTTAATAAGGTGGGTTGGTGTGTACAGAAGCAATGAATGCATAGTAAATGCATCAAATGTCCCCACAGTCAATAAGACCTTCATCAAAGTTTTAACTTTTCCCTGTCTCAATGAGATTACAATTCTTCTATTAGTTGCAATATGTGTATTATTCAATTTTGTTATAGTAGATTACCAAAATAAATGGGCACTATATTTTCTGGAGATGTTTATTCGCTAAATGCAAACCATGTCACCTCTAAAGCAAGATTATAGATACTGAAGCAGTCAATGCATGTTTAATGCATTAAATGGTATAACAAATAGATCAGAAACAATAGTTTATTAAATTCAAATAACATAGAAAGTGCATTAGCCTTTTCTAGCATATAAACAATATCAACGGTTTATCTCTTTTTCTATTGGTTTGAGTAGGGTGATTTTTCATTTTCCATTTAGTAAATTAGGGAAATAAGGGGACTTTTGATACATTATTTATTGTTGCAAATATTCTTTCAGGGGATGCATAGCCCAAGTTTTCACTAATACATTTGACTGCAAAATACGACGAAACTGTCCGATGAAATATGTAAAATTCGATGTTCGCCGGGTGCTTGTAAAATTTGATGTGTAATTTCCAATTTTTTGAAAGTTTATCCCCGACGTTCGTCAAAATTTCAACGAACCTAGGGTTCGTCGAAATGTCAACTATTATTTTCGTCGAATTTTTGACAAACATGAAAAATTAAAAAAAATCAAATTGTGGCGACATAAAGAAAAGTGAGTTCGCGCCTGATTTATTGCGACAGTGTTTTGCTCTACTTGAGACAGTTTGTGGAGAACTAAGGATGATTTTCTTGGGAAAAATCAGAAAAATTCAAGAAGATATCGCCAGTTGAGGGTAGTCATTGTCTTTTTGCAGAGTTTAGTTGTGAAGTCGATTTGTAGTTCCAGGTTTGAAAATCATATTTTAAAGCAACATCTCATCAGATTTCATTTTTAGAGGTTAAGGGTTTTGAGAATTTCATGTCCAGATTTTGTTGTGTGGAATCACCATAAGATCACAACGGAGGAACAGATTCTTGTGACTGTAATTATGTGATCCATAATTGTATTGGTCATGTGGCACAGTTGTGCTATAACAAATACAGGATGCATTCATGTGTGACCCAAGTTTAATGTGGCTATGTTGTGATAGAAATGGAGGCACTCATATAATGTAGTTAATTCAGGTTGTATAATGTAGGTGTCAATCATCATTGGGTGCATTCAGGTTGTCCCAAGTTTAACAGGATAGGATGTAATTATAGCATGATCAAAGAGTGATTACCTCTTGTTGCAATAAAGAGCCTATAACTCTGGTTGATATGCAGAGTGGTTGTGTTATATCAATTATGTAGTGCATTCAAGCACAACCCATGTTTAATGGGCTATTCTAGAGAGTGATCAAGATTTTCTAAACCTTATGAATGTTACTTGACCTATATTTGCATAATCTGAAATTCCTTCAGAGGCTTTTGAAGTATCAATGTATCCTATATAGGGTTTAGAATGATTTCTTTTAATTAAAAAAATAAATAAATGATGTATTTCCCTGTAATTAGATAATGTGGAGATCTCCTAAATCTGCCCCAGCACACTATCCTCTTTGGCACTGTATTCATTACTCCAGCTACTAGGTTTTTGCATGTGACATCTTTAATATCTTCATGACCGTGGCTTTTAAATAGATCTCAGTCTTTGCTTTAATCCTTTTCATGGTAACCCTTGAGTTCCATAATCCACTTTCAATCTCTTCTAAGAACGTTGTCTTAAGCTAGACTGCATAGTATGCATATAAAGCAAGTCCTTCATACCTGCCATTGTTCCAAACCACCACTCACTGCCTTGCTTAAAATGTTGCCTCCATAAGCACAATAGCATGTTTTAAAATCATGGTTGCCAGTGATTGACCATTAAACTCACCACTTTCATCATGAAGATACAATGAGATTTTTGTCTTCAAACTCAAGGCATTATGGAAGATAACATTGTGAATTGTTTGTTGTGTACAATTCAATTTTCTTGCACATTTACTGCTTTGCTAACTTCCTTTAAGACTGGGTATTGCACCATCAGCTGCAATCTCAAACAGCTCACTCACTATCACTTGAAGATTCCTTTCATGAGCATCCTTCTATAAAATCAAACTATGCCCTATAGACTGCCTACTTACTACAGGGGACTCATTGTTTCATGGTATTGTAGTTCTTAAGATCCTTCAACCTTATTGACACTACTTCACAGTCCACAAGGTATTATTCACTATTTTCCCATCTTTGGTGAGTCTCAAAACATTGCTCAAACATGCAATCCACTACCTCCATTATACAATATTAATGGCTAAGAAGAAACATTGAACCTATGATTACCACTGTTACTTCATTTGGACAGTCATTCCCTGATTGCAATTGCCTTGTCTAACACTACCAAAAGCATTTGAAAAACCTTTAAGGTCAACAAGGGGGTAAGGAAACTCACTGTTAAAATCTCCACTTTACTATGCAAGGTTTGAGCTTTATTATTTTGTCACTACTAAGCCTGTTTTTGACTGTCACATCTCAAGTGACTGTCATTCTTCTTACCGTAGATTGTATTTACAAATGTCAATAAGCTACATAGTGTGCTTGTTATTGGCTACAATCTTTAGATTGCAAGATGTTGTTATTACCTACAATGTCTCAATCTTTCTGGTATTGCAACCTCACTAATCCGCTATAGTTATTGTTTATATTTCTACGGAGGCCTAGGGTTTGTACCCTAATCATGCTCTTACCAATGTTTCTGTTGTTTTTTATTAGGGCTCTCTCAATGTTGAGGGCCCTAGGGATAAGCTCGTCATAAGAAGTGACACATTGCATCTTTAACTAAAAGGATAAATCCGTATTGACATTAGTAATGATGATTCTGACTCGTTGCTCCTTAGGAATGGGTCACTTGCTCTTACTAGCTTGCTACCTCCATTGTTGTAGGAATTTTGTG
>VDFB02072785.1:193370-230917 GCA_007258455.2 Sequoia sempervirens
CGAATCAGAGTCCTGGATCAAAAGTTATGGCCCCGGGAAGTTGGCGCACTTTCTAGAAGATACAATTGCAAATGCTCTTTGAAATTTGAACTTCATGTTGTAAATTTTCAGTGCCAAACCGCCTAAACTCAAATTTGAATGTTGTTTTGGCTCCAAACTAATGAGGAGCTCTATTTATGGGCGGGTTTCTAATTTTTGGGTAACTTTTTGGGGACAAGCTCGCATATTGCAAAAGGGTTATTCTGTAGCTTTTTGTAACTTGCATGTGTTGTAGAACTTGGGGATTTGAGATCCTCTGCATGTAAGAAGCTCCATTTTCTGAATAATAAAATTATTCTCTTGTTTGTGGGTTATTTTCTAAGTCTCGGGCTGTGCCCTCATCAGTGCACTTCATCAACATGAACTTGCTGGTATGTAAAGTTTTCACCATATATATATATGTCCAATTTAGCTTGATATTTTTTAAAAGATTAGATATATATATTTAATTTAACTAAATTAAATTCTTTTAAGTTCCTTGAAAGTAATAGGTGACAAATTGTGCCAACTTGTGTGTAACTTGTAGGTAATGCCATATGGAATGCAAACAAAATTGTTGAATGGTGAAAAAGTCATTTTTTTGCTTGCGGCTCAACATACAACACACGGTATTTTTGGGAAGTTACAGGTACATGTCTAGTCAAAATTTGTTAAAATTTTGAATTTCAAAGTTCAAGTACATACATGATTTCAAATTGAATTTTCTTGAGTTTGAATTTAAACAGATATTGATCAATCAAATCCTTATAATTGTCAAGAAATTCATGGTATTAGAAATCTGCATCAAATCATGACAATGGGGAGTAGTAGGCCTTATGCAATTAATGTGAGAGAAAAATCATGTTTTGTATTGATTGCATTGAGGACAATGCAAATATTGATCAATGTGAGAATATTAGAGATGGGTATGTTTCACAATGGGAAATGAAACAATTAATATCAATGCCTCCTTTTGTTGAAGACTGACAATGTCGATGTCTACGATCCACTATATTCAGCTGATTACGAACATGTATCTGATTTAGTTGTTACAGGTATGGAAATTGATTAATTTAGTTAAAATAAAGATTTAAATTTATATATATATATATATTCTATGTTTAAGTAAGTTTCAAATATAAAATATAAATTTTTACAACTTTTAAATGTATAATTTACTTAAATATGTATATATGTGGTGTGTGTACAGGAGATATTTTCATTGTAGTTGCAGATCCTGACAATGTAGAAGGTGTAGATTACTATCTACTAAGATGTATGCAACCAAAAATCAAATTGGTCGAATCGATGACAGATGGTGATGGACAAGAGTATCCCATTGGATTAGTCATTATTGAAGGCACATATTATCAACAAATAAAGATAGATAAAAATGGTATTATATTTGTTGATTATAGGCCAGGACAAAAGGTTCTACATTACAGTCACTTAGTTTTGGCAACAAAAATAAATTTAGAAACTTTACCTAAAAGAGGACATGCCAAACAAAAGTGGAGGTTGCCTATTGAAGATCATGAAAAGATTTTAGAGATAATTAAAGATAGAGAGGATCTAGATTTTTATGTACCAGGAGCTTTAAGTTGTTTTTTGGATATATGTACACATTTATGACTCCAAATCTATAATATATATATTTGTATTGATTAGACATGTGACATGATTTAGAATGGGTTTTTTTTTTAGAATGTGACATGTATGTTAGATCATGTATATATGCTTGATACAAAACCTTGTGGCTTTAAAAATGTTTTCATTTACATTTTGCCTAAATTCCTTTAAATCATCTAAATTTCCAATTGCATTTTTACATGTTGGACATGGTTCATTCTTTTAAGTTCACTCAAGAATCTCTAGAAATTCCTTTATATCATCTCTCTAGATTCCTTGATTGTATTTTTATGTTTGACATGGAATTGTTAAACTTTCACTTTCAAATCTTTGAATTTAAATATTTGTTCAACTCCACTTATATACATGAGCTAGATTGATATATATATATATACGTGCAACAATTTGTACAAAACCTAGTAGTCTATGTTCCAATTTTGCATTTAAATTTATTTATGTTCCACAGAATTCTTAAGTTCACATGAATCTTTCATTTCATTTGAACATTCAACTCCACAAACTTATATAATTATCTAGTTGATTTGGTGTTTGAGTGGTGAAGAATCTAGACATAAATGTTGTCTCTAGTTTTCTTTATTTTTTATACATTACTAATGCACGACATTCAATAATTTTAAATGATCATCTAGATTTTCATGTATCCTAATCATCACATCCTAATTTTATTATTTTCATCAGGTAAGCATCCCTCATCCTAATCATCAAGTTAAGATCACTTTATCAAGTAATAACCCATTTAACCATAATCATCCTAGAATCATTTAAAAATTATCCATCTAGATCCATCTCAACCATACATCCATTCTCCATCCTTAATAAAAAATCATCACTTAAACATCAAAATTTGGTTACTTGGTCTCAATCTAGTCCATACATCATATTGTCCTTTCGTCATCACCCAAAGCTTTCAACATCTAGGGACCTTATCCTTAATCTAGACTATCATCCATTTCAAATCCAATCTCCTAATAAAAAATCACTTGACCTTATAATTTGATTTCATCTTTAATCCAAATTTGCTTTTAAGAACATTAGCTCCTATCTTTTAAGTATAGTTATTAAATCCATGTTGTTAATGTTAGATTGTATCCAGGTTCTCTTGGTTTGGTCTTTCTTGTTCACCTCAAGGTGCATTGGAATATATGAACATTGTAGTGAATCATAGTGATGGTGTTTGGGGTGCTTGAGATAGCAACATGTTGGCATCAATTTAACTTTATTTACCATGTATAGCTTGAGACCATGCATGTAATGGTCCATCTTTCTAGTACAATTAAATATGGATTGATCAATTTTTAATTTATATAGAATTGTCATCTAGGAAGATCTAGATCTACTTGATCGATTTGTAATTTATATAGAATTGTCATCAATTTTTAATTTAATATTAAATGTGCATAACTTTCAAGATTTAAATATATCAATTTCCAATTGCATATATATAAATGTTCCACATGGAATTCTTAAACTTTCAAGACTAGAAATTTGATTTCATTTACATTCAACTCCACTTATAGCTTACATGCTTTCTTTGAATTATATGGAATTCTTAAGTGAACACTTTCAAATATATATATATATATATATATATATATATATATATATATATATATATATATATATATATATATATATATATATATATATATAATTTGATTTCATTTACATTCAACTGGACACAAGTATAGCTCATCATCTAGTTCAAGAATTCTTTGCATGCACATTCAAATGAACATGTGTATTAGATTATATGGAATTAGATTAGGTTCATGTATAGCATGATATATGCACAATTTAAATGTATTTAACCTATACTAACTTTTAAAATGAACATTTAGAGCTTTAAAGAATTCAAGAACTATCATCTATTTCCAATTGCATTTTTATTTTCTACTTTAAAATATAGCATTAATCTCAAGCATATTTGCATTCAATTTTTTCTATTTCTTGACCTATTTATTAAAGAAAAATTCATTTGAATTATTTATTTAAATTAATTACATGTACATGTCCATCTTTTTAAATTTACAAATAGCAACCATTAGATAGTGGAGTCCAAAATTTTGATTTCATGATGTAAATTTAGATATGTACAACAAGTGCATTTGAAAAAACCATAATTTAAATTTAAATAAAGGTACTTGTTCCTTTCTAAATAAATAAAACCATAAACTAATAATGCACGATGTATTTATAGATGTACAATGTAAGTGAACATCAAACCATAATAATGCACGCATATAACAAACCTAGATTCAAACCATAAAACATAAATGTATGAATGTGACATGTAAATCATAACAAGTATATATATATGTGTACCATAAAACATAAGTACAACACATGTGCAAATGTTCAATAAATAAATCATAAAAAGTGTCTCCAACATGTAATAATATGATCTCAAACATGTAATACTATAAAAAAAATCTCAAAGAGAGGGATGTCTAGTATGAATAGAATCATCAGATCTTTGGCCTGATCTCTCCCTCGACCTCTCCCTCGATCCACAACCTGATATCTCCCTCGATCCAAAGCCCGATATCTCCCTTGATCCATGGACCGATCACTCTGCTGATCCAAGATGTGTGGATCCCTGTCCCGATCCAAGATCTCTCGATCTATGTCCTAAGCCTCGTCCCAACCCTTGCATGTGTTCAAGTACATATATGTTAAATTATCTAAAATTACGATGTACTTGAGTTCAATGTGTTCAAACTTAAACATCAAGTAATTATTTGTTTCATTAAATTTAAATGTACCTCATCTGCATACTATGCGGAATCGCCATCATGCTCCAAATTTCCAAAGTCCGACAAATCACCATACTGCTTAAAATTTTCAAGTACACAATTTCAATCAGGAGTTAAACAACTAGAATTTTTTAAAATGCATTACATAATTTTTTAGAACACAATTTTATATATGTATTTAAATTATAAATTGAAAGTACCTATCATGCCTGCTCGATGTCTCTACCAATGTCACTAAGATCACGAGAATGTAAAGACATCGCAGGGGGCTCTATAGCATGTATAGTATCAATGGAAAAAATAAGCCAACTATATGTTCCATGGACAGGACCAGGTGTCGCAGTAGCCTCAACGTGACATGTAACATCCTGACGACTACCTAGACGAGCTAAAGGATCAATAGAAATGTGATGTGCATGGGATCTTGTAGGCTAATGTGGAATATCTTGAGTTGCATTTGCCACCCTTTGGCTCGTATGTGTATGAGGATATTGTTGTCTAATAAATTTTGGTACCTTGTCAAGAGAAATCCCATGGTCCTCACTGATAACCTGATATGCTGCTAGTAAATCCAAAATTGAGAGTCTACACGTATTACGCAGAGTCATGTGGGTCATATGCTCGACATCTGCAAGAGTAGGTAGATCGGCACTAATAAATGGATCATACGATGCAGATGTAGCCTCAGTGGGAGGAAGGTTGATCTGTGGGCGTAATAAGTATCTACCAACTCAATTAGATGAAATCTAATCAATTTGTGTCATAATGGAGGCAATGTTATCAAAAATCTAACTCTGATTGGAGCCTATTGCTACCTCCCTTATTGCTACCAATTCCAAACATTTTGGTAAAACCAAAAGGTTTGGGCCAACTAATGCCCTCTTGTCCATAGGTGGTGGAAAATTTGAAGGTCTAAACTATGGTTTGTCAAAAAAATGGCCTTTACCCTAGCCAACATGCTCAAGATAAGATGTGTAGTTCACCTCTATATGTAAATGAAATTTTCCATATAACTGTTTGACAAAATATAGTGGCAGCTCATCATTGTGTGGCCATCTATGATGTGTTTCCAACCATCTAGGGTATATGAATGGTGCAATAAGAGGATCTTCACACCTCGTAACCACATATCCTCTAATTTTATTTTTTCCTCTATAAAATGGGAACATGGATAACACATTTTCACCTGAAACTAATTTGGCAACTTCTCTATGTTTCACTGTGCCAGTAACACTCTTGGCAAGAGAAATAAAATTGCTCAATGTTGATTTCATCATAAGGATTGTATGATCGAATTGTCTAATCATCTTAATAATCTCATGTCTAATAGTGACTAATTTATCTTGATTAGCCAAATTGGGGGAGTTGTGAATTGTTTGCTCTAAACATTTTAAAGCATTGTCCAATCTAGCAATACTATCCTGAAATATATTTGATCTAGTTTGAGCTTCTCGCTCAAAACGAGGGGAATGATGAGATCCCTCATCGGCCATGATATATATAAATCTAGATAGAGATCTGCATATCATTAAAACAAAATTACATGATGAACTAGAAACAAATTATTTAAAGTAAAAAAATTTCAAAACTAAAAAATATATATATTTAAATTAAATGTAAAATTTTCAAGTTTCAAAACTAGAAAACATTTTTAAATTTAAATGTATATAATGAGATCTAGTTCAAACTTTATATCTATCTCTATGTGAACCTATTAAATCATAGATGCATGTAATATGCAACCAAGAATAAATATGGAAAAAATATATTTATCCTTTCAACCACTCTATACTAAAATTCCGATCAAAATAAAAAAATACTCTTCATTACAATTGGTCACATATATATAGCCTTTCTTTGTAATCAATTATTTTTTAAATCAAACACTAGAAATAAAAAGGTTAACATTTCCTTAATTTTTCGATCTAACTTAAAACATATTAAAGTAATAACTAAAATTCTTTGAAATAAATTATGTTGGTGTAATTAACTATTTAATTACACTTTCATAAGTTTACTTAGGCATTAATTTAAGTCCTAGGTTGCATTTTATTATCCTTATCTAATTGAAGCAAATTCCTTAGGAATAAAATATAAACATTGTACACATGTTTTGTAGGCACAATATCTCCTTTGATATCATCTTTTTCTTTCATGAAAGATGAATTTAGGCCTCGAGAATGCTATGTTTGAATAGAAACCTTGGCCTTGTAAGCATGGAATGACCTTTATTTTGAATCATATAATTTATTTTCTTCTTCAATGAACTTAACTCAATAGTTCACCTTTTGTAACAACTTAGATAACATAAGAAATTTGACAACTCCAAATCTAAGACTTTCAATACATTTGTGTACATATACATATATATACATTTATGTGTATGTATGTATGTACACATGTATGTATGTGGGAGTGCATGTGTACATGTATATACATGTATATATATGTGTATGTGTGTATATTTGTATGTATGTGTAGACACGTAAAATATACTGATTGACATTGTGTATCTAATCCTGACTCACTAACATTGTTTCTCCTTGAATCATCCCTCAGTCTAACCATTTAATCAAATCCTCCTATCTGATTAAATTCATCAATATTCCACTCTTGAATAAATAAATCATTTTATCTAATCAAGTCATCTCTTTTGTTAATTAAATCAATCCATCTGATCTAATTATCCCTATTTCATTAAATAATCAATTTATTTGATTAAATCTCTAAAGTCTATCCATTAAATTAAATAAATTAAAACCTTATTTGATTTAATCTAACACCATCTCTTTTAATTAAATAAATCAAAATCCTTATTTAATTAATCTCTTTGTCATATTCTTTCTCTTATTTGATTTAAATAAATCCATAAATTTGAGTCAAATAGGTCACATCATCTAACCTCTCTCATTAAATTAATTAACCATTGATTAATTTAATCTCATCTCATGTCCCATCCTCTAGATAATGCAAGTTGCACATGAAAATAGATTTAGTTCATTTATTAAATCTCTATTTTCCTCACAAGGCATCTTTTGGAATATTCTCTCAATTTGAATTCAAAAATTCCAATCAACATGTACATTCAACAAGGCAATAAATTCATCTTACATGTCCTTTGCCTTGAGCCAAGTGGTATTTATTGTATTTTCCCTTCCCTCTTGCATGTCATTTCAACAAATTTGAATTTCAAATATTGGCATTTATTGGCACAAACCCCAAATCTTCCACATCCATCATCCATTCATAGCTTGACAAGTGGCATCATATCATTGGATGAATGTTAGTCCCACATTGCTCAAATTTGGACATTCATCCATCTTGGAATTCTATAAATAAAGAGCTCATATCGTCATTTCATCATCCACAATCTAGGCAAAGTTACCATGCTCAAATATCTCTTGAATTTCATCCATTATCATTGAGTCATAGCTAGGTTTTTGCAGATTTTGGCTTGGAGTTCTCATTCTTCATCAACAAAGTGGATCAAACATATTCAACCTATCAAGCTTGCATCATAGGAATTGGGAAAGGGCCAATTTTCACATCAAATTGGCACCAATTCCCCCATGGGATCATGTGTTTTCTTTTCTAATTAGGATTTAATCTTAGTTTTGTCATTTGCATTGTGTTCTTCACTATTTTCTTCCTAATTTGAATGTTGTAAATGGATTTCATGGGGAATCCTTGTTTTAGCTTGCAATTCCTTGTTTAACTTGTTTACTCATGTTGTTTTGCAGGTACTAGGAAAAGGGTTCGCACAGTATGTATGTAGAAGGAGGGTTGGATATCACTTTAAATCCATTTTTCTCAAAATTTATGCGTTTTCACTCACACCTAGAAAAGCGTCACTGCTTTCAAGTAATCATTTAACTCTTCAGCATCACTGTATAGCATTGCTGGAATTTGAAATTGCGACTCTGGACTCATCCCGCTAAAATATTTGAATTTTTAACTCCACCGCTGGACTCGTTGACCTGCAGAAATTTTCAAAAAATATTAAACTCTGACACTGGACTAAAATTGCAACATGGGGATGCTGGTATTGGCATGGTGTGATGGTTTATCAGTGGCATTGTTGTTCTTGCCACCAAGGTTCAAACCCCGTTGGGGTGGTATTGTTGAATGGTTGTATCCGGCTCATAGCTCCGGTCAAAAGCGTTTACCCCTTGAATAAATTAAAAAAAAAAACTGCAACATGGGGCGAAAAGAGCAACGCAGTTGAGCTCTCTGTCCCGACACAGAGCGATGCTGATAGGTAAGCAGCGCTCTGAGGGAACCGCTGGGAAAACAAACTATGATGCAGTCACAAGTTGCAATGCTGGGAGATAGTAAAAAGGGAAAATCTAATTTTAGCACGTGCTTTTGATTTATGATTAATTTGTCCTCTATTTTTTGCTTTTTAATTTCTGTGTTTTTCCAAAATCTGACTAGTTTTTCCTCCTTGTAGGTTGGAAATCGAAATCAAAAGAAGGAGAATCATGAGAAGGATGTTCGTCAAATCAAAGTGTTTTTAAACACTATAGTGTTTTCTTAACACTTTTTCATGAAATTGTTATATTTTTCTTCCTTAAAACACTAGTTTTCATTTGGACTTAAAAAGAATATTTCCATTTCTTGCAAAGGCTAAAACGAACTTTAGGATCACAACTTACTAGATTTTGTTTCTTGGGTTAACAATTGAACAAATGTCTTTCACTTTGTCTTTTGGTGCTTAAAAAGAACTCATATCTTGCTTTGGGGATTTAAAAAGAACAAGTGTAACTTTGTTTGTTGTGAAGGCTTACTTAGACTAAAGCCATTGAAAAGGGACGTATGCACTTCTCTCGCACTTTATAGCGATCTTGAGAATCAAAAGGCCTTTTTCATGAATTTGGGTTGAGATAAAGCAATCACCTCCACACTTCGATTTGGGTTTAAAATTGAACATCTTGTGCGAGTGTGAGTGGGGAGCATTGTTGTGTATATTCTCTTTTCTTGTTGCCAACAAGGATTGATCAAGTTACGAATATTGTTCTTCATTCACTTTTGTTTATCCTAGAGGGCCTACCTTGGGGAAAAAGTACTCATCCAAGGGAATGACTCAACCGGTAACATTCTAAATCCAAGAGTATTTCCAACTGGGATATAAATGTGGATATTGGAAGAAATTCCAATATCACGCAGTTGATTCCGACAAGATGGATCCAAAAGGGGACTCTTGTTGTATGGGTCAATCTCCACGAACGGAAAGTCCTTATTAAAACCCATGTGCTAGAATTTTCCAAAATCCTTTAATCTATTTGTTGGTGCAAGAACGGTCGTTCTGAAGCCAGCCCACACTTTTACGGTCTTCTAGTAGAAATGAAAAACATGCCATGGTAGTTTCATTGGTGTTGATGCTTGGCTGCCCTGTATAAGTGAGTGTTGTGGAGGGAAGCCAGTGGGGTCAAGCATCTATCCATTTGCTAGAGATAAGCATAGCTAGACTTGTCCAAGTGGGAATCCAATAATTATTGTCTTACACATCCATAGGATTGTACTTATTGTTGGGTTACAAAATGCATTGCTTGATTGAAAACTTTTCAAAAACAAACACTTAACATCATCCAAATTTCAAACCCTTTTGAGGACAAATACAATTGACTCAATCCATATGTTATTGCTTTCCCTTGGGATTCACATCCTTAGAGGTTTCTAAACATTGGATTATATCTCGATTTGTCTCCTTAAGTAAACAATAGGAAAACCCTTACCTTAAGTTCATTGAATTTCCACATAACATATCTTGTGGGGTTTGAATAAATTAAGAATTGGACATCTTAGCTTGAAAACCTAATCGAAGAAAGTGTTTTTGGTAAAATAAAGACATTAAGCAAAGCTAAGGAAAATGAACTTTCATATGTGTTGAAGACTCACAATCCCAAAGCGAAAATCATTGTTGCAAAATCCAAAAATGTGTGTTCAAATTAAATCATTCTTTGGTCACAAAGGTCTATAGGAAGCATTTGCATGCTCTTCAATACCTAGGTCTAGGAAAACAAAGTGTCTTTTTTAGGTTCATCTTAGGATCAAAAGTGAATCAAAATCCTTTCATCCATCCTCCAAAACATCAAAATCATCTCATCATCACCTTTTGGAAAATCTTGAAAAATCATCCTCAATACTAGGCTTTTTGGCAAAATCAAAAATCATCAAAATCATTGAGACTAAATCCTTGGAAAACATTATCAAAAACACCTTTGGCTAGGTATGTGTAGATGCATCCTTTTGCATATGCTTAGTCAAAGTTATCAAAATCATCTTGTCTAGCTTAGTATATGTAGATGAATCCTTCTTCATATACTTAATGAAACAATCATCTTGTTTGAATAGGTGTGGATAGATGCATCCTTCTCCTCACACATATTCAAAATCATCATCCTTTGAGAAAATCTATCCCTTAGATCATTATCCAACATCTTAGGGTCCTTTTGTTCAAAATCAAAAGCAAATTAAAATCAAAACCAAGGACAAAATCCCAAATCCAAAAACAAATCAAAATCAAAATCTGAAAGTCCTAAAAGCCTAGTGTCTCATTTAAGATATATCAAAAGCCAAAAACATTTGTATCATCCATCCCTAACATCATCATCATATCATCACCTTTTTGATCCTCGAGGCATCCTAAAACTTTCTACTTTGGGACATAAAATAAAGATCGATCCAAAGAATCAAGAGATTCGTCTCCCATATTCTTGAAAATTGATCCTTGTTTTATGGTTCTAACTAGATCTCAATACAAGAAGAGTATGGAATCCAACAAAGAAACACCCACTTCAAGCAATTTTAGCCAAAAAAACGTAGAAATGAATCCCGCCAAATCAAGTAATCCTTTGACTCTCTCATCATCGCAAAATCTGCAAGAAGAAAACCAAGGAGAAGACCTTACCTTTGGAATTTCTCGCAAGGAAATGATTGAAATGCTCCAAAATCCAGGCAACCATAGAATCATCAACATCGTGATGAGACTTAACCCTTCGTTATACATGCTTGAGCTAGCAAAACAAGGGGCCAAGTTACCTTCGAATTTTGATGTGAGCACTATAGTGGAGACATATTTTCCTCCAATTTCATCCACCATTCCCATCTCATCTACACCCCCATCTCAAAACATCATGCAAAACATTCTGCAAATCATGACATCTTTTGCTCCAACCCAACCCAACGTTAACAAGGGAAATGCATTTCTCAATGCACTTCAAGCACACCCCCTTGTTAATAATCAAAATTTGGATGCAAACACCACCTTGGAACAAAATATACCCCAAAACCCATTACACAAAAACGTTCCTCTCACCTTCCATCATGATCCATCATCATCATTTTTTCACGCAACACCTCAAACACCTCTTCTCACAAATTTGCAAGAAGAGGGAGATATGTTCGGACCAGGGGGCATATTCGACATCACGACATTCTCGCAACAACTCACACCCCTTACATTTCCACCTCTCCCACCATTGCCATTATCATCTACACCACTCCTTGGTTTAGGGCTTCCCCCTCTACCAAGTATTAATCAAACCACTATCCCAAATCAAGGCATTGCACCAAACACTCAAAAAAATTTGTTGGTATCGCAACAACAAATGACAAATGCACAAACAATGGCAACATCATCAAACACCCCCTTAACATCACAAAGCATGGTCTCTCAAGGACCAACCATAACAACAACACCATCCATCACGCAAAACACCAACACCACCGTCACAACCACCATTCCAAATCCACCACCACCTCCAACTTTCACCACATCAAGCCAATACAATGTAGTATTGCAAGCTACTTTCCAAAGAGGATACCAACAAGTTTAGAAACAAAAATCCAAACAATTAGCTGCTCAGCAAGTTGCTCAAGCTACGCAGGCTGCCCAAGCAGCCCAAGCCGCCTTACAAGCGCAACAAGCCCAGGCACTATTGTAACAACAACAACAACAAGCCACACAAGCCGCACAAACATTACAAGCACATAGGGCCGCTCAAGCACAACTTCTATTGCAGCAACAAGAAGCACAAGCAGAAGCTGCACAAGCGCAAGCTCAAGTGCAAGCTCAAGCGCAAGCTCAATATCAGGCACAACAAGCCCAATATCGAGCACAACTTCTTGCACAAAGACAAGTAGCACAATTGCAAGCATATCAACAAGCATTAAAGCAATACCAAGAGTAGCAAGAAGTAGCATAATTGGCAGCCCAACAACAAGTGTTGTCTGAATAACAGCAAGCACAACAACAAGCGTTGTTGGAACAACAACAAGCACAAATCTTAGTGCAACAACAAGAAGATCAACAACAAGTGTTGTTCATACAAAAGTAGGTGGAAGCCTACCTCACTCGGAAAAACATACAGATACCATCAAACAATGCACCGACCGACCCACCCATCCAACCTATGATTGAAACACCCCAAAACACTTTCATCCCACCCCCTGATCCCCAAAATGATGTGATGACACAACTCAGGTTTCTCTCACAACAAGTGCTTGACCTTCAATCAGGGTGAACAACCAAAACACCAAGCAACTTGTGTCCCTATCCATTTGATAGGAGCTTAGTAATGAAACCATTCCCAAAGGGATTTGAAACCCCCAAATTTGACAAATATCGAGGGATGGGAAACCCTGAAGATCCAATCAGGGAATTCTAGGTTCATTGTATGGAGGTCGGATATGACGATACTTATCTAATTTGGCCATTTCCTAGGAGCTTGGCAGGTCACACTATAGAATGGTTCTCTCGCTTACCTTTAGGCATTAGAACATTCCAAGAAATTAGGGACGCATTCATTAAAAATTATGCATGCAACATTACAATGGATGTTATTCTCGAAGAACTCTTAGCTCTAAAACAAGGAAAGGGTGAATCATTCACCTCATTCCTACAATGATGGCGATCCAAGGCCAATCAGAGCAAGTGGACCATGCCAGAAGAACAACAAGTTTGCACCATCATAGCCAACCTTGAAGGCTGCTTGGCATTTCATCTCAAGGTTCAGGGTCACATACAATCAGTTGATCCCCAAGGTGCTTAGCATCGAAAGAGCCCTTGTGACTCAAACCGTGGAATCAACATCATACCACGAATAGAAAAACAACTACCCACCATCCAATTACAACGATAAACCTCATACATGGGCAAGAAAAAAAAATGTTACTAATGATGGTGTCGTTGATGCCAAGGTGGTCATTAGTGCCCCACGCCAACATACACCCACACCACAAATCCAAACACAACACCAAAACACTCATCACATGACATACCAACCCAACAATAATCCAACCATCAATAATCTCAATGACCAAAGGGGACCACCCCAACGCAAAAGTTATCCCAAACGAAAATACACCATTTTGGGGGAACCACTTGAGGACATAATGAAAAAGTTGATCAATGAAAAACTCATCAAGCCTCCTACATTTGAGAATTACCAAGAACCCGATGTCAAACCTCCTTGGTATAATGAGAATCAACTTTGCGAATTTCATAAAATCAAAGGCCACACCACAAACAGTTGCATGAGACTCAAAAACATCATCCAAGATCTCATCGATAAGAAAATCATAAACGTGGAACAACCTATAGGAAATCAAGATCTTAAAATATACATGAATCTGATGTCGAATCATGGCAACAAAGGGAACAAAAATGATAAAGGAAAGGGAAATGTAAATCATGTCTATGAATTAGTCGTTGCCTCCCTAAATTAGGACTGCATGGTCATCACCATCAAGGGCGCCCATGCCGAAGATTGTGGAGTCACCACAAGAGGCGGCAAAGTCACCATCGCAGGATCATCCCAACCAAATAGAGTCCCTTCATCTAGATCCGTTCCTAATGGCTACAATGTCCTAGATCAACTCAAGAGAACACCAGCACACATTTCCATCATGGAGTTGTTAAAAATATCATCAGCGCATAAAAATATTCTCGAGGAAGCATTAGCCTCATCCACTGTCCCCGCAGATCTCGATGCGGAGCAATTCCAAGCTATGGTCAGAAATATAATAACACCTAATCTCTTTACATTTTTTAACCAAGATTTCTTCGCCCAACCATCTCACAACCGTGCACTTCACTTGGAAGCCATTGTACATAAGAGAAAAATAAAAAGGGTCTTGGTGGATGGAGGTGCAAGTTTGAACATTTGTTCTCTTAGCCTCATCAAGCAGTTGAAAATATCAAAAGATTCCATCAACAAAGGAAAGGGCATCACGATAAGAGTATATGATGACCAAGAAAGAGTGTCTCAAGGCATGATTAAACTTCCTATTCAAGTAGGGCCAACGCTCATGGAAACTACTTGTCAGGTCTTGGACCTTGACTTGCCGTATAATATCCTCCTAGGATGCCCATGGATCCATGCAATGAAAGTCGTAGCATCAACCTTCCACCAATGTGTGAAATTTACACATAATGGACAAGAGGTTACTATCCATGGAGACCCCGAACCATTTTCATATTGCAAAAATCTTGAAGCAAAATATTACAAAATCCCCCAAGTGCCAAAAAATGATGAGGGACCATCCACACCATACATCAACCCCGCCACTCTCGCGTCCACTTCTGCGATAGAGACAACTGCCATTCCCATCATTCCCACCATCTCTGACATCAAGCTCATTATCCAAGAGGACGGTTGTGGAAGCTACAAGCTCCCTAACAATGCTTTTGTGATAGGAGAGTTACCACAATCTCCTAGATCACGGGGACGTCCACAAGAAAACCAAGCTTCCACATCACAAACGTCTCCTGAAGACTATCTCGAATTCACAAGCTAGGGAGACCTTGGCTAGGAGGTTATTGAAGTAGATCCATCTCACATGTTATATCAAGATGAAATACCGACACCTAAATTACCAATGGATGAGACAAGAAAGGGCCTACAAATGATGCTCGCAATGGGCTACAACAGAAATCAAAGACTAGGACAAAATGACAATGGGCTCATAATACCTATCATGCTAGAGATGCGACCCATAACAAATCTTGGCCTTGGATGTACCCCTCCAAGTATAACCATACGTGGTCGAAGCCTTTGGTTAGAATGGTTAATATTTCTCCTTAGCCAATACTAGCAGAAGTACGCTCGCCAATATCCATAGGTAGAGACATACATAACTTTATAACTAAGGCCTATATTAGTAGCGATGATGAGGATACCATGACCAATCTACCTAGGTTATTTGAGGAAACCACCCTGTGCATGATTAGTACCCTATCCTTCGAACCAGACCAACAGAATCATGAGCTCCGCTTAGTATATCCCCAACTCATCGACTACGACCAACGAGGACCACCGATTCTCGATACATTCGAAAATGATGAGGCACTCTCAGAGTTCATGGGATTGAGGGATAACATTCTAGATGGGGATCACAAGGTAGGGTTTATAATGGATTTGGACACACATGCCTATTACGAGGAAATGATTGAATCCTTCAGTCGCAAAAGTGAGAAACTAAGAATCATATCCAAGTCCTTGAGTGAAAACCACACTCTGGCACTCTCTGACAAGAAAAAAGTAAAAATAAAGGACGTATCCAACAGTGAAAACCTCTTTGAGGTGCCCGAGGATGAAGGATTCAATCTTCCTTTAAGAGATATTCATCAGGAAAAGTTAGCAGTCTTGGCCAAAAAATGCAATCTTGTCAACCTAGGAACAGAGGAGACCCCGCATATCACATTTTATGCAGAATCACTATTATCAGAAGAGCAAGAACTCCTAGCAGCATTCTTAAGGGAAAGGAAAATAAACTTTGCATGGAGTTATGTTGACATGCCAGGGCTTGATCCAGAGACTTTGGTTCATCATTTAGTAGTGTATCCAGAAGCAAATCCGATCAAACAAAAGCTTCAAAAAATGCATCCTCAAATCGCCTTATTGGTCAAAATGGAGCTCAAAAAGTTGTTAGATGCAGGATTTATCTGACTAATCGATTATCCAAAATGGGTATCAAACTTGGTACTTGTTTCAAAACCTGATGGAGCCATTAGAATCTATACATACTTCAGAGATTTGAACAAAGCATGTCAGAAAGATGACTTCCCGCTTCCCAACATCGACATGATAGTAGATATGACAGCGGGACATGAGATGTTGTCACTAATGGATGGATTTTCAAGGTACAATTAGATCATGATAGCAAAAGAGGATCAACATAAGACAGCCTTCACTTGTCCATGGGGGACTTACTGCTGGAACATGATGCCATTCGGCCTAAAGAATGTAGGAGCAACATATCAAAGGGCCATGACATTGATATTCCATGACATGATTCATAAAATTGTCGAAGACTATGTCGACGATATCTTAGCTAAGTCCAGAAAAAGACAAGATCATATAGCAACCCTAAGTGCTATCTTTGACAGACTGGAGGAATACAAAGTCAGACTAAATCCCAAGAAGTGTGTCTTCAGCGTACAATCAAGTAAATTGCTAGGATACATAGTGTCCATGAGGGGTATCGAGGTGGATCTGGAAAAGGTGAAAGAAATCCTCGAGATGGAAGCACCAAAAACATTAAGGCAACTAAGAGGCCTCCAAGGCTGACTTCAATCCATCTGACGATTCATAGCACAACTGGCAGACAAGCAGAACCCATATTCTCACCTACTCCACAAGGGAGTAGCTTACAAATGGGATGCTAAATGCGAAGAGGCATTCAACAAAATCAAGGAATATCTACTGACACCACCAGTCTTAATGCCACCCATCCCAAGAAAGCCATTGATCTTATATGTATCAACAATAGCAGCAGCCCTTGGAGCTCTCCTAGCTTAGCATGACGAAAATAGAACGGAGAGGAACATCTACTACATCAGTAGGAAAATGGTCGGTCATGAGCTAAACTACTCATTCATCGAGAAAGCATGCCTCGCAGTAGTGTTTGCATCACAAAAATTTAGACATTACATGTTGGCACACAATATAAAGCTCATCACCAAAATTGACCCCCTCAAGTATCTACTATCAAAGGCAATTCTCATAGGAAGAATGGAAAAATGGGTGATGATATTGTCAGAGTATGACATCGATTATGTAGAGAGGAAATAAATCAAGGGACAAGTTATTGCAAATCAACTAGCAGAAGCACCTATTTATTTTGAGAATCCTCTTGTCTCAGAATTTCTAGATGAATCCATTTTTAACCTCAACATAACTGACCATTGGAAACTATACTTCAATGGCTCATACACACAACATGGATCAGGATCTGGTGTCTTCTTCATCACCCCACAAGGGGATTGCATACCAAGGTCATACAAATTGGCATTTCCTTGCACTAATAATATTGCAGAATACGAGGCCTTAACCATAGGTCTCAGGATAGCAGTGCAATGGAACATCATAGCTCTCAAAGTGTATGGAGACTCTCAATTGATCATAAATCAAGTCAATAATCAATATCAGACCAAGGATGACAAGCTCACTCCATACAAGAAATTGGTGGAGACTCTCAAAGAATCTTTTATAGAAATAACATTTGAGCAGATTCTAAGAACCAACAACAGAGTAGCAGACACCATGGCAACAATTGGGTCCCTATTAGAAATCCCTCACAACGTGCCAAAATATGAATTCTTGATCAAGCAGCTTCTCGTTCCTGCATTCGAGGTACCGAAATCAGAATATGTGTGTGAAATCATTGGTCCCGGCGATCCTTACCATGACATCTATACATACCTTGGCATAGGAGTCATACCTATTGACCTACCATCAAACCTAAAATGAACCTTTGTTAAAAAGTCATCCAGATTTGTCATCTTAGGTGATACTCTATACCGTAGAATCATAAAAGGTACCTTACTGCGCTGTCTAAATGTTGAGGAGGCATTAACCACTCTAACCGAAGTTCATAATTGTATATGTGGCTCACACTCGAGTGGAATGACCATAGCCAAGAAATTGTTGAGGATGGGGTATTATTGGCCCACAATGGAATGAGAAGCACATGATCATGCCAGAAAGTGTTTACAATGTCAGCAACATGGGGACCTCATCCATGCTCCAGCTCAAGAGCTTCACCCTATTGTCACACGGTGGCCCTTTTCGCAGTGGGAACTCGATCTCATTGGGAAAATCACACCCACCTCATCTAATGGCCACAAATTCATCATAACTACAACTAAGTACTTTACTAAGTGGGTGGAAGCCATACCCATGACATATATAATGGGGAAGCAGATCTCAAAGTTTATCCTGAACTACCTCATTTTTCGGTACGGTGTCCCACAAGCCATTATCTCAGATAATGGGACACCATTCAAGAATCAAGATGTCCGTGACTTGTACGATAAATTTAAAATCCAACATCGCTTTTCCACCCCGTACTATCCCCAAGGAAATGGCCTAATAGAAGCTACAAATAAAACCATCCTCAAAATCCTCAAGAAAATAGTCAATGACGCAGGTCATGACTGACATCTGCAACTTAATCCTGCCCTCTGGGCCTATCGAACCAACATCTGCACACCCACCGGTGCCACCCCCTTCTCCTTGGTCTATGAATCAAAAGTGGTACTCCCCATTGAGATCAAGCTCCCATCCCTCAGGATATCACTACAAAACCTCATCACTGATGAAGACTACCAAGTGTCAAGGCTAAACGAGTTGGAGCTACTGGATGAGAGAGGTATCGATGCTTTAAATCATTTGCACGTCTATTAGAATAGACTCAAAAGGAGCTATAATAAGAAAATCAGGAGCACGACTTTCCAAGTCAGAGAACTGGTCTTAAAAGAAAATTAGAAAAATGTCCCAAACCCAAGCAGCGAAGGAAAGTTCGAACCCAATTGGTTGGGACCGTTCATCATAACAACAAGTTACAAATCAAGGGAATACCGGCTATCAACACCTGAGGGGGAACCTCTGCAGGAGCCCATGAATAGCTCCCATCTCAAAAAGTTTTATGCCTAAATCTTTCAAGGTATAGAACCAAAAAATCTGAAAAAAATCATAAAATGTCCTGAAAAAAGGGTTACTTTGGCAAAAACCTGGCAAACAAGCGTCTTGGTAACAACAAAAAAATCAAAAAAGCAAAAAATCCAAAAAAATCAGAAAAAGGATTGAAAATAGTAAAGAAAAAAAATTGTCCTCTAGTGAAAACTACTTCGGTGGCACTTTGGACAAGTACCTTAGTGAAAACCTGGCAAACAGGTGCCTTGTGTAAATAAGCACTTTCCATCCACCAGGATCTTTATGGCTTGTTCTACATCATCCATTTGTTTCACTTCCATCATCCATCATATCCAGATCATCCCTCCATTTCGATCATCCATTCGTATTTGCACCATAGCTTGATCATGTTTTCGTATCATGATCTCTTCTAGTACTACTCGGCCCATCCTCAAGGTCAGTTTGTCTTTCCTTTATCAGAGTAGTCTATTGCATCACGCTTGGGGCATGTTCTTATTAGATCAGATTCGTGTATGATTTTAAAGTCCTAAAATCAGAAAATCCAAAAACATCAAAAAAAGCACAAAATCCAAAAACAAGTCAAAAAGTTGGTCAAAAAGTAAAAAATAAGGTCGTCTTGTCGAACTACATCATCTCTAAGCTTGAAAGTAGGCAAGGTTGATCTTTGATCATCCCCCGAGACACTTAGGTCAGTCCTTTAGGAGTCTATCATGATAAACTGGCATCTCATCTTGTATATCATCATTTGTAAATTAGTCAAGTCGTCAGTCGAACTACGTGGTCTCTGCGTGTATAACGTAGGTAAAGCTAATCTGTTGATCAGCCCTCGAGACCCCTAGGATAGGTCCTTAGGTTGGTCTCTTGGTCAAAATCTTAGAAAATCCCAAAAACATTGAAAAATCAAAAATCAAAACATTTGTAAAACCTCAAAAAATACCAAAAAATAGCCTCAAAATATTGAAAACATCAAAAACATCCAAATATTTGAAAAAATCCACCCACCTCATCTTGCTTGCACCCACAATAAACATCATCCATAATAAACTGATCGTTGTCCTCAACCTTTGGTGAAACAGTTAGAAACAAGTCTAGCAGATCAAAAACCAGAACTCCAAACGTCAGGTCTTAAGTCTAGGTCAGTGCGTAAGCAAGTTGGTCATCTCTTTGTATTGGTAACTTATCATCCAGTTGGTCCCATATCAATCATCTCGTAGAGCACTTTGGATAAATGAAATGGCGTGCCTCCATCCACTAACATGTCCTAGGATGAATCCTTCCTACAATGGGCATTATCTTTTGGCAATAAGTTTTGGTTCTGATCCTTAGAAAACACATCCTTTTTCCGTTAACGGTATTGAAGAGCATCAGTTTGTTTGTTTACTTGGTCTTTATCTTTTGACTTATCTTATTTGCGCTCATTCCAAGGACGTCTCGATGATATCCCAAATAGAGGATTTAGAGAAACAGGAATGGGGCAATGATCATTATCTTTTGTCTGCTATGCTTGTTGGACGTTCTTGTAATATAACCTCAACGAATACTTGCTTTGTTAGGTATGTATGGAAGAGGTCTAGGGCAGCCTGTTGACTATTGCATGGATAGGTTACCTTTCCGTGTTTTGGTCTGAGGTGCCTGAAACTTCTGAAGTGCATCCTAGCAAGGTTTTCGTATGTCAGGTGTGAACAAGAATACTCCTATCTACTTGTCAAGTCAAAGTTCATCTCACTAGGTACAACACCATCTTGGTTTTCTATACCTTGATGCATCATACCACGTGTGTTATCAAACATAAGAAAATGTGGCCCCTTTGAAAATCCCAATTCCTTGGCAAATACTCATCATCATCATCATTTGCATTTTGCATCATCTTGTGTTTCATTGAAATGACTTCTTCTTTTCTTACTATCCGCACTAACAAGGTACTATGATAGATCATCATCATCACTACCATCGTCATCGATCCTGCATCCACAAATGATTAGCATATTGCATAAACACATCATATAGGAAGCATGCGCACTACATTTTAATCATCATATAAATAGGTTATCATAAACATTCTTCATAGATAGGGGCATCCATGTTAGTACATGTCACCCATTACATTGCATCTCATGGCATTATATCAATCATTGCATAAAAATTCATTTGCATTTCATAAACCATCACATAAGCATCTACAGAAGCATTTCATAATCATTTTTCGCATAAACAAATAGGTATGTAAGCATTTAATTCATTAGGCATACATACTTGCATAACATCATGACATCATCACATTACATCTGCATTGCACATCATTGCATCACTTTGCATCGCATACTCATATCACTTTGAATAACATACATCATCATTTATTATGTTTAGGATAATAATATTTGTTATTCTAATCATCGTAAATAAACCATCTCATTTGCATCATATCATGACCATCGCATTTCATATTTCATTATCCATATCATCTCATAAATAACATCATAAAACATTCATTGCGTAAATCATTCCACATAGGCATACACGTATAAAATTCATTACAAACAAAATTCATATATGCATCCATTCATTAACATTTCATAAGCAGAATTTACATATCATGTCACATGAACACCATAGATCATATCATTTCACATATCAAACCATCGCATTTGCATTATCATCAATAGATCATCACATTTGCATATCATAGGTTAACAGAATATAGATCTGTTAGTCATAATCATAACGCACACATCATTAGAAATAAATGCATCCATAAAGGACATCATTGCAAAGCATATAGAAATAAACTATCCATGCATAAAAGAGAACACGGTACATCGTATCAAAATTGGCTCATATATATCATCCATAATGTCACTGTCATAGTACAAAGAATAAATCAAATCACTGTACATATATGTCAATCAGTACAAAAGGCCCAGCGGGCTATCAAAAATGAACCCATAAGGCACAAAAAGTATATATCATCTCGATCAAGCTTGATCCCTGTGAATGTTGCCCTCGCCTCTGTCACCATGACCCTCTGCTGGTATGTGGCTAGCCCACTCTAAGTACTCTAGGACCCACTCTTCTCTGGGTATGACCTCGTGATAGGACCGCCGATAATACTCTGCCTCTCGGAAAGCATCCCTGTAGGATCGTACTAACACTGTACCCTGGGAGGAGGAGGTTTTCATGCTCTCTATCTGCTATCTATAGCCTAGCTCTGTGGCTTCCTGTAGCTCTGCAACCTGTCTCTGTTGCACGGCCTGATCTCTCTCTACTCTGAGCTGCTCTCTCTCGGCCCTTGCCTGGTCTCTCTCCACTGTCACCGCCTGAACCTGGGCCTACAGCTACACAATCAAGGTGTCTCATGCATCTGTCTATCCTGCTGACTGTACCCGTGGCTGCACGTGAGGCTGATCCTCACCCTCGGCTCATGGTGGTGGAACTGGCAGCTCTTGCTGTTGATCCTCCATATGTACATCCCCGTGACCTGGCGGGACTAGGGGCACAACCAGTGGATCCTGTCAAATATCAACCCTTGGTCCTCGGCCTCATCCTCTCCCTCTGCCCCTGACTCTGCGTGGATCTGGGTCCTCACCTAGAATAGTCAACCGAAGTGGAGGTCGGAACCAGTCTCTATAGGCCTAAGTGGTGCCTAGATCTTCCAAACCCTGATCATAAGCCACGATCGGACCACCAAATGTCGGAAGCTGTCAACTACCTCGGAGGTAGGAATACCATGTCCCCATGACACCTGTGTCATGCTGCAAGCAAAGATGGCTACATAGTCATCATCAGGCCTATCCTCGGCTCTCCGAACTGACAAAGCACATGCCCAGGCAGGTACCTCTTGATCATGGTATGCTCCCACCCCTACATATACTAGTCCTAGTGGCAATAGAAGAGCTAATCGGCATCGTCGTCCCATTCAGGCTGACCAAGGTATGGACGCCAAGTGAAAACCAGCATCTCGTCCAAGACCCACCTCCATTAGGGGATCTCATGCTCACCAATGTGTGTAAAGGAGACACTGCCTCTATATCGTGCCACGAGGGCATCGTTTGCCCCCAACAGAACTGGAATGACACGTTGTCGTAGCATAGAAATGTGCTCCCATGCCGAGATGTGAAGTAAGGTCACTCCAGCCCCCAACGCGCTGCCGTCCATGTATACGTACTCATGAAGATCCTTGTAAAGTGAAGCTAGAAGTAAAGGCCTCCATGTGAAATGAACAGGCCTATCTCGGACCATCCACTCCCAGTAATACCCCCAGTCGAGACTGAAGTATCACCCTCATCTGTCTGGGGCAACAAGACCCAAGATGATAGCTGCAATCACCCAGCGGTAGGGAGGTGTTATGACCCTATATCGCTCCAACTCTATCTGCCCCTCACAGTAGATGATGTCTCGTGTAGCAAGGACTCTGCAGCAGGACTCGCACCCCTCGTCCATATCAAATATCACCCGTCAGCCATGAATAGGAAATCGTAGAATGTGCCAAACATCCTCCAGAGTAACGATGGCCTCGCCAGTGGGGAGATGAAATGACGATGTCTTGTTGTGCCACCTCTCGTCCAGCACTGATAAAATCCCTAGGTGGGTGCGCACGGGCGTTGCGTACGCAATGTGCCACAATCCCGCAACTCCCAGTCGATCTTGGTCCTTGTCACTCAGGTCTCATAAGATGCTAGCCAAATCTCATGATCGGTGCTCCTGAGAGTAGAGCTCCCTCACTGCATCCTACATCAAGGAAGGTCAATGTGTTAAAAATTTTGAAAAATTCCTGGTCGAACGCTCCAAAAACGTCCCCAGCAGCATAGTTTGTGATGGCGACGCAGTTTGATCTTACTCAAACTCTGACGTTAGAGCCAAAAATGAGCAAAAGTGCACCGTCGCGGTGCACTTTCCCTTCCAGTGTCGCAGTTTGCGTGAAATGGGTGACGTCGCGTCACAGTTTATCAAATCAACCCGCCAAGCCCAAGCCTAGCGTCGAAGTTTGTAAACTCTGAACTGCACCACTGCGGTGCAAAACAGCACCATGCAACACAGTTTGAATGTCGAGCGGCGCTATATAGCACCACTAGAGGTGAGCCGCTCCTTTAAAGCATTAATTAAGGCATTAAATGAAAAAACCAAGCTTGGGTAAGGACCACATACCGGTGCCCTGATGCCAGGTGGCCGTTGGTATGTCTGAACTCGATCAGTGATGTGCAAGGGAAGTTGTCATTGCGTGATATCACCAGAAGGTCAAAACTCAAATCTCAAGGGTGCTAGCAGAGGTGTGTGAAAATGACTTGAAAGTGACCCCTCGGGCCCCTTTTAAGCCTAAAAATTAGGGTTTTTTAACCCTGAATGGCTGTCCTGCTAGGGTTTTGGACCCCCGAACCTGTTTTTGTCTAGTTGAGGCTTGTTTTTCATTGTTTTATTGTGTTTAGACACGTTTTTAGCCTCCCGGACCCCTTTCTCTGCACCTATCACTTTTCACGAGATCACCCAAAAAATTAAAATTTTCGTCTGATCTCTCAAGGGGCATTATAATGGCATGTTTTCTCTCACCATGTAGTAGTGGGGCAAGTTTTTAAATATCAAAAATTTTGGCTTTGATCGAGATCGTTGTATTCTTTGAACCAATGCAACGAGTGCATTGCTTCAAAGAGGGAAAAATGACACGAAATATACTGATTACATTGTGTATCGATCCCGACTCACTAACATCGCTTTTCCCCGAATCATCCTTGGTCTAACCATTTAATCAAATCCCTCTATCTGATTAAATTCATCAATATTCCACTCTTGAATAAATAAATCATTTTATCTAATCAAGTCATCTCTTTTGTTAATTAAATCAATCCATCCGATCTAATTATCCCTATTTAATTAAATAATCAATTTATTTGATTAAATCTCTAAAGTCTATCCATTAAATTAAATAAATTAAAACCTTATTTGATTTAATCTAACACCATCTCTTTTAATTAAATAAATCAAAATCCTTATTTAATTAATCTCTTGTCATATTCTTCTCTTATTTGATTTAAATAAATCCATAAATTTGAGTCAAATAGGTCACATCATCTAACCTCTCTCATTAAATTAATTAACCATTGATTAATTTAATCTCATCTCATGTCCCATCCTCTAGATAATGCAAGTTGTACATGAAAATAGATTTAATTCATTTATTAAATCTCTATTTTCCTCACAAGGCATCTTTTTTGAATATTCTCTCAATTTGAATTCAAAAATTCCAAGTCAACATGTACATCCAACAAGGCAATAACTTCATCTTACATGTCCTTTTGCCTTGAGCCAAGTGGCATTTATTGCATTTTCCCTTCCCTCTTGCATGTCATTTCAACAAATTTGAATTTCAAATATTTGCATTTATTGGCACAAACCCCAAATCTTGCACATCCTTCATCCATTCATAGCTTGACAAGTGGCATCATATCATTGGATGAATGTTAGTCTCACATTGCTCAAATTTGGACATTCATCCATCTTGGAATTCTATAAATAAAGAGCTCATATCCTCATTTCATCATCCACAATCTAGGCAAAGTTACCATGCTCAAATATCTCTTGAATTTCATCCATTATCATTGAGTCATAGCTAGGTTTTTGCAGATTTTGGCTTGGAGTTCTCATTCTTCATCAACAAAATGGATCAAACATCTTCAACCTATCAAGCTTGCATCATAGGAATTGGGAAAGGGCCAATTTTCACATCAAATTGGCACCAATTCCCCCATGGGATCATGTGTTTACTTTTCTAATTAGGATTTAATCTTAGTTTTGTCATTTGCATTGTGTTCTTCACTATTTTCTTCCTAATTTGAATGTTGTAAATGGATTTCATGGGGAATCCTTGTTTTAGCTTGCAATTCCTTGTTTAACTTGTTTACTCATGTTGTTTTGCAGGTACTATGAAAAGGGTTCGCACAGTATGTATGTACACATGTATGTATGTGGGAGTGTATGTGTGTACATGTATATACATGTATATATGTGTGTGTGTGTACATGTATGTACATGCATATATATGTGTATGTGTGTATGTACACATGTATATATACATGTATACATATGTATGTATGTCTATATACATACATGTACACACATGTACATATATATATATGTGTGTGTGTGTATGTACATGCACATGCGTAAATATACATACATATATTTATGTACATGTACATACTCAAGTACATACATACATACACGCATACATATGTATATATATATGCATACATACATGCATACACACATACACATGCATATATAATACATACATACATACACACATACACATATATGTGCATGTACATACATATATATATATGCATATACATACATACATACACACATGTACACATACATATATAATACATACATGCATACGCACATACACATACATATATAATACATACATATATAATACATACATACATACACACATACACATATATGCATGTACATGCACATACACACATATGTATATATATATATGCATACACACATACACATACATACATAATTTACATACATACATACACACATACACATATGTATATATAATACATACATATACATGTACACATGTACATGCATTATGTACACATGAATGTATACATGTACACACATACACATATATATGTACATGTGCATGTGCATACATATATGTATACATGTACATACATACATATGGTGAACTAAAAATTTGGGGTTTGAACAATTTTGAATTTATAGAAATGTAAATTTAGGCAAAATGTATGTATGTACATACACACATGCATTTATATATATTGTGTACACATGTACATGTATGTACACTCAAGTGCATACACATACATGTCCACACATACATACATATACACATGTGTATATGTGTATATTGTAGTTATCATACTAAAATTTATACTATGCTTCTTGTGTACTCTATAAATTTTTAGTACAGGGTGAGCTAGTTTAAATCTATCCATAATTTCTTAAATCTCTAGGATCTAACCATTGGAATCTAACAAGATTAATGATGTAAGTCTTGTTGTAGGTCAATTAGCAAATCTCTAGGATCTAACCATTGGAATCTAACAATATTAATGATGTAAGTCTTATTGTAACTATCATTCAAATTATGGAATTTTACATGGGTGTCTCATATGCCTAGTAGGTATGTTGACTAGGATGGGAGCTAAAAAGTTACATTTAGCCTATTTATGAGAACATGAGCTAGCTTAAATATATCCATAATTTCTTAAATCTCTAGGATCTAACCATTGGAATCTAACAAGATTAATGATGTAAGTCTTGTTGTAGGTCAATTACATATGCAATCATTACACAAGATTAACCATTGTTTCATCTTGTGATTATGTAACTACCATTTGATTTTTATTTATTCCACACCCACTTAAGAGTAGGAATTTACCCATATAAGTAATATGTACACATTACTTATATTAGAGCCATTTTTCTCTTTATTTTCAACTACATGTTAGCTTTCAACTCAAGAATAGGTTTCATGGCCCTTTTGTTTATGGGACAGCTGTCAAGTATCTGATGGTTAAGGGTGTATTTATGCTTTTGTGCTTTTATTTCAGCATGCCTGCGGGAGACATCATGTCTTGACCAACAAAGTTTTACAAGTATTAAGCTTTCAGAGGTTGTGTTTGTATAGTTCTCATGAGTCATGGTTCTCAGAGGTGTGAATTTTCTTTTGTACCATACAATTTGGACTTTGAGGGAATTTTTTCTGCATAATGCATAACCTTTTTAGTTTTTTTACATGTAAATGAAATCTGGCAATGCAAGCCTTTTATATGAAACAATTGGTTGCCTATGTCAATATTTTAAGAGGAGGCAGTAATTTTATTTTAACTGTAGAATTTGTCATGGTGTTTCTGAAAATAGGTAATTCTTTAGCAAAATTTGTGATTGAATCATGTAAATATGTGATGAGTATATGGCTATCACATGTTACAGTTCATTATTTTGAAACCTTGAATGTGGACAAATGCCAGATAGACACTTTCTTTTGTGGGATAATAAATTCTTGATAGTAAGTTGAATTCTGTATGCTAGAAATTGATAAGACACAAGAATTCCTTACATGAATTCACATTGATAGAATTGATGTGCAACTTTTGATGGAGAAGTCTTACTTCTATTGATTTGTTGAGATTAATTTCCAGCCTATTCAGTCTTATAGTCAATATAGTTTATATGTTGTGGTCTAACAAGATGTGTATATACAATAAAGTATAAACATTTTATTTCACTTTCATCTTTATTCTCTTTTCATTCTTAATTAGATCATGCTATATGTTCATGTCTAGGTCATTTCTGATGGTTATTAGGATTTTCAAGGACTGGCACTTTGCTCTTGATAGTTTCTAGTTGCATGTTTTTGAATTTTTTTGTTGCAAGAAATGATAAGTGGTAACAAGAAGATAAGTCCATTTGCTACCTTTCCTATTAAATTTGACTACTCCAGAACAAATCCAACTTGGAAAATTGTTTCATTGATTGCTTTCTTCTTTCTCCTTGCGATTGAATTTTGGGAGACAGAGTTGTGCTATAATCTGAAAAGTGAGGCATTTCCTACTATTATCGAATTTGATATGTCAACTCTCTTGTTATATTGTGTGGAAGTATGACTGTCCATATGCTAGTATCCATCGACAAAAGTGGAAAGTTTGTGATCTTTGTTGGGAAAGGTATTATTTCATTAGGCTTGTTAACAATTTATCAATCTTATTAATGAATAAATACAAAAATGGCTATCAAAAGTACCTTAGGCGTGTAAGGTAAGAGACCTCCTTATTTTATAGGTTTTTAAATCTCTGGCAATGGCCATTGCAAATATGATCTTTGTTATATGATGTTGACATTTTTTGAAGGTGGTACAATTGTCTTATTTCCATGACAAGATAACTTTCCACTTTGCAGCTTCTACGAAACTTGGCTTTGTACTAGTGACTTCTATCCAAAATTCCAAATACATTTCTATCTAATTAGGAGCAAGTAAGACTTGACATATAAAGGGTAGGTGTGGACTACATTACCATGGACATTAATGATTGATTTCTTATGTTGGTAGGTGTGAAAAACTACAAAGTACAAACAGATATATTCTAAAGTGTAAACAGATAAAACAGCAAGTTGGAAACCAATTTCATTGTTTGCACCTACCTTCTCTCTGATGACTCCTCTTCTCAGAGTATTGGAGGGCTTATTGGTCATGTTGTGTGTTACTGCATGGTACAATAATTAATATTCAAAATAATCTATTGTTTATTTTGACTAAAATCAAAATTTGAAGTTGTTTGGCTCTAGTGACATTGGTGTGTGGTTTTATTTAATATTTTTGTTGTCAGTAAATAAAATATTGTGTGGCTTGGAGGTATTTGATATTAGCCAACATATATATATATATATGTAAACTGGATAATGTCAAATACCTCCTAAATATATATAGTATGGATGAATTTGACAATTAGGTCATTGATTGGAAACCAACATAGCAAGATAAATCAGTAATATCTCACTTTTCTAACAAAACCCCAAATTATTAATCCACTAGAGCAAACTGTTTAAACTTCAAAATCTAATAATGTTCCAAAAATCACAACCAAATCAATGTACTTCCTTCATCAAAATCACAAACAACACAAACTTTCATATCCTTCGGCCAATAAAATTGATGAGAAAAATTTCTTTTCACATATCAATGAAACCCTAACACAAAATACATCGAAAAAATGTCCCAGGAAAAATAGAACACACTAAAGGTGAATCAAAGAATCCAACAAATAACCTTAGACAGAACCTGGATATATATAGGTGATGTTGGTCTTGACCTCAGCCAACGCGCTCTCACCCTCAACCTTTTTGCTCGAGCATTCCAAATGGTGGGGCTGGTTTCTTTTATTTTATTTTATTTTGATATTTTCGGTCGAGATGTTTTTGGCCAAGAAAGTTTCGGTCAAAAGTCACTCAGACAAAAGAGTGGTGACACGTAGGCACCATGTCACTGCCCCGTAGCTTCGACCTAAACCCTATCGGCCAAAAATTGGTCAGTCGAAAGTAATCTGGTTGGATTACTTTATTTGGCCGAAAGTGTGACATAGTTTTGTGCTTTGCACTTTAGGCTCTGCAAGACCTAGGCGGGTAGACCTTGATTGCTGAGACATATTTAGAATTGTATGACTTAATTGAATTTATGAATCTATACACAGTGGCATAAAGTGTGAAATAGATGGAGGCTTGATAACTATTTCTACTTCTAATCTGATAATTGGGAATTTATAATATGAAAGTGGATAAGAAATGTATGAATGAGGAGGACCAGTGCTCTATTGGGTAGGCGGAGTCAATGAAATCCTATAACAGGTGGTTAGTCCCGGTTATAGTTCTGATTGTTTGGCACTTAAGTTTATTTATACCTTGTATAAATATGCAAGAATGTGATTGACAAACTCTTCTTATTGATCCAATTAATCCTATCAGGTTACTGTGATTTATTAAAAGGATTTTAATCCTTCCTTGAAGGAACCAATTCATAGAATCACACAATGACATCAAATGTGTATTGACAAATAAGTATATCCTTAATTTGAATAACAAGATAACATCAATGTGGAGATAGTATGACAATCTTATCAATTACCTAACTCTTCTTATTGATCCAAATGTTACTCTCGAGTTACTATAATCAATTAAATGGATTTTAATTCCTTGATAGAAACCAATCAACTTGACTACACAATAACAACAAATGTGTCTTGATGGAATTGAAATATCAACTTGGATATACAACTTCAAATAACTAGGAAATAGCCATGTGGAGACAGCCAAATAATTGCTTTAAATCAACAAACAACAAACACCAATATTGAGTCACATAGAATTAAAGATATTCCATTGATTTCTCCAAAAATCCATGCATGCATCATAGTCCACACAGTATAATTTATATGATAATCATTATGAAAAGTATTTCTTGTATATCTCCTATTTTATCCTTATTCACTCTTACTATCCTATCATTATATGTCCAACTTATATATCAATATTTTGAAGAGGAAACACCTCTTCATAAATATCTTTTTGCAGTAACAATAATTAAACATAAATAATTAAGCTCCAGTGAGCCATAAATGAACTCGTGTCATGTGATCTAAATAATTTTAACCCAAATGTGTATCAACATCTTCTGAAGCATTCCTTGTAGCTATCTCCATGATCACCATTTTCTCCAAGTGCTCACACGCCTCATCCAATGTTGATTCCTTATTCTTGGTTGCTTCCAAGACTCCTTGCAATATCAACCTGTATTCTTTCATCCATTCGTTCTGTCTTTCAAGTTTCCATCATCTTTGAATAATGCAGGCACCCCTTCCTTTGCAGCATCAATTAAATCCTTTGCATCTGCTTGAATTTAGTTATAGTATTTATTGTGTTTTCTCATGATATCCTCAGTAGTTGTGATGGCTCCACTGTCAGAAGTACTTTTATTTTGTATTTCCTAGTTTGTTTCCTGAATTCAGTCATGTATCCTTTTGTGTTCCTAAATTGCGGCATAACTCTTGGAATGGATCACCCAAAACTTGTTCATCCAAACCATCAGGTTGGTGTGCCTTTTCTAGAAAATTGCAGAGAGTGCATCAAATTTGGATTTACTCACTTAAGCATGTACATTTGATTCTTCACTCTTATCCTTTGATTGAGAACATCCTCCTTGAGTTAGTAATCTAGTAGATCCCTTGAGTGTACCTTTGACCATATTCTTTAGGAAATCATTTTCTTTGAGCACCTTCTCATTGTTCATTTTGTACATGTCTCTTTCCTTGATCAACATACGGATTTGTGCTTTATTTATTTTGGCTACATTAATGCCAATATCAGTCGTGGCCATAGGATCAGTTTCTCCTACTCTCAATGTCATGACATGGCCAAATTCCCTCTCAGTGTCAATGATCACAAATTTCTTGAGTGGGGGATATAGGGCCCAAATCATGAGAGAGTTCTCATCGAGATTATATTTTGATCTTGTGTATACTTCAATAACCCCTTCTAGACTAAGCTTATGTGTAGCACCATTATCATTGAAGAAACTATCAAAAACAAGAGCTAAGTTCAAATCTAAACCAGGGAAAATCATTACATCAGACTCTAACAATTTCCTTCCTCTCTCTGAAGTCATATCCTTCATCTCATTTTCCACATCTAATTTCAAAGTGTTCAGCAATTGGGCTTTATTACTAGGTGTAATATCTGTGACAGATTCTCTTATTGATTTCACCTTTTGCTTGTACAAAAATGATCTAAATTAAAAAGTTTTTATAAATTCATCATCAGAAACAAAGGATTTATACGCTTATTGCCTTGTATCTATATAAAATCCTTCTTCAACTTCTTGTTCTCTATTTAGAGGTTGGTACTCCTCAATTCTCAATTTAGAAATTTTGTCAGTTTGGCCTTGATGTTCCTTTTCACTAGCAGATTCTTCACTTCTAGAAGAAAACATTTCTACCTCTTCTATTTCCTTCATTCTCTGCTCCATCTTCCTATTATACTCATCAATGGCCAATTCAGCTTCCCTCTCTTCCATGTTCCTGATTATATCATCATGCAGATAGGGTATATAAACATATCCATCCAAGTTTACTTTCTTTTTGGAAAAATCAATATATCCCTCAGGATCAAATCCCTTTATTGGTTGAGCCTTCTTCAAATTGAAATGTGATAACTTGTTTAAAATTAGATCATACCCTTCCTTTGACAACACAGTAAAGTCTCCAAAGCATAATGTACTTGGCATGAATGATTGTTTCTCATAGGCATTTAGATTCATAACACTTGAATAGTCCATTTGTCTAACAATTTCCAAATATGCAATCCTATTTGGCACTATTTGGTAGAAAAAAAGGTGTATCCTCTAAACCATATACCCTAACCATGGTGGCATCAACATAACAATAGCAATCACCCCAATTGTGACCAACAGTTGTAGGTCCATTGAAATCTTTGGGCCTTAGAAATATTTTAATCTTGTCAGTCAAAGAATAATCACAAGGGTGATTAAAAAATATATACAGTATTTTGACAAAATATTCCTCAAAATGAACATAACTAGAATTAACAAATTCGTTGTCCTAAATGGTAGTCCACAATTGTACTAGTAGTGGCTGCTCTTCCTTATCAGATTGTGTAATTTTCAATTCTTCTAGCCATATCCCTATTTCTTGACCATAATACAATATCATATGCATGAGAATGGAATAATGCTTGAAGTGCAATGTGGGAGATCCATTTTTGATTGCCAGTAAGCCTAAGTCAATCCCTTTGAAAATATGTGAAGCATAATCAAATGGCCTTGCATTGTGGCACTAAACATCTGCTGCAATCACCATTGGTCCTATTGACATGAATTAAGAGGCTTTAATCCCTAATACTTGACACACCGAGAAACATGTTTGTTTTGGGTAGGGATCAAATAAATTAATATGGAAAGGAGGTCCATCATTGTCTTCAAGTGGAACAATGTCCCTGTCCTTCCTAGGTCTATATAATGGCAATCTCCACCCTCTATAAGTTGTGTCCATTCTCCAATATTCCCTTTCCAAATCCTCATGTACAATCAGCTCATCACATGTGTCACTTAGGTTAAAAACTTCACAAAGTGCAGTCTTGGACACATGTATGAAGGGTTCACCTTGCAAGTTGCAGATAGCTTTTAGGTCTGGATTCTAATATTTAGCCAGAAGTTTCATGAGTTCTACATTCACAAATACATTTGGAACAACCAGTTTTCCCAAATTGAGACCCCAAGGATTGCACACTTGTTCAAACCTACTTCTTCGATAATAATGGAACATGAATAGCCCATATCCTCTAACAGGGGTCCACACATCTCCTACATGTCTACATTTTTCTTCAAACTTCTCTACATCGGCCCTTAGTTGTGTAGACCTTCTGGTCTTTGGCCCCAAACCAAGTAATTGATTGATAAGGTCTTGGTTCAATTTTATTTCTTTTATTTTTCGATTCCTCCACTATTACAATTCTCTATTTTTTACCTTTGGGTTCACTACCTTCACCCTTTTTTTTCCTACTCTTTATTTTCACAGAAATTGAACCTTCCATTTTTAATGCTTCAAGGTGACAGAATTGAATTGTAATTTATCAATTATAGAGGATTTTGTAAGCTTACTTGAAAAATTTTGGCCACACTGAATTTTCTAACTTCTATCCAACCTCCCATCCTTCCCACTGCAAATTCTAGAAATCCTTTTTGTTCATTCTTCTTTCAATCAAGGAATATTTACATAATGTTCATTTGTGTGGCCATTAATGTCCATCTCTGAGAATGAATGCAACAAGTTTTCTTAATTTTGTAATGTCAAAATGACAAAGATTATATCAGTGAAACCTTTTATGTCTTAGGTCGATCTCTGTATCTAACTTGGTGCCACCTTCGTTTATACATTCACAATTGATTTTCAAGACATAACTAAATGTCTTTTCGATGTGGAGTGTCCCCTTGATTTATCATTCTTGGTCGGGAAGATTGAATAATTCTCCCACCGATATTATATAACTTGCCTTTCTCTTGCTTTTCAACTCCTACTACTTCGGGGAGAAAATTATGAAGTTTTCCCGATTTCAAATTATTCTAGACCACTAGAAGTCATTTTAATCATCACCTGGTGTCACTCCAATGAAAAGTGATTTGTTCTTATTCCCATCAACCCGACTAGAACGATCGCTGAAAGAATAGAGTTTTATTCTATTATCTTTAGTCTCCCCAATATGTTTCTTCCATCACTTCATTCATTTGGATGAATCAGAAAGAATTTCCCTTAAACTTCCTTCATCAGTGTAACCCATAAGTTTGGTGAGATTTGAATGACTCATTTCGACTATACAAGTCTCCCCGATAGTTGTTCTATTGTTTTGTAGGAAAAAGAAAACACATTTCTCGCCGATGAGATTTCTATCAGTGTGAGTCAAGACCTCAGCATGATCTGACCACTTCGCTCTGATTACTTTGTTCTTACTGATAAGTTTTCATTAGTAAGATGACAAGCATTGTCTTACCAATTGTGTAATCCCCAAGGTCTTTGATCGTTATGACTTGATTCACTTCTTGCCAATATGTAGGAGGTGTTCAAATTGAAAGGCTATGACTTGTTGATCGGAAAGACGTACACATGATCTTGCCAATATGCACCAGTTGTTTTAAAGCTCTTGCTTAGTGATGCCCAGAGGAATGCTTATGTGTCAAAGGCTAAATTGATGGGATCATTAGTGAACTTGGATTATGAAATGGATCTTGTCACACAAATTTCAATAATTTGTATTGTTTATGAAATTAAGGTGTGGAAAATTTATAGGGTACATGAGAGATAGGTAGGTGGAGGCCAATAAAAATATGATATTTTTATAGTTCTAACAGTGGCTTTGTCTAGGGATGTATAACCCCCTGTGGGTATAGCAAGAATCCAGGTCTCTAGGGAAGTAGACCAAGTTGTCTTTTGATAAGGATAGGAATGGTGGGAAATGAAGGTGAAGTGAATTCCTATACTACTGTTAATGGAAAAGAATTATTTCTAAAGGTTCTTCAAGAATTTTCCATGCATTGGAAACCCTTGACCTTCCCCTAGACTACTGTGCATGGAAGATTTAAGAAAAGAAATGTTTCAGGAATTGTCCATGCACTGGAAATTCCTGCTCTTCTCCTATCATGTTCTGGAGATAATATGAATCTTCTCCAGCCTTTCCAACAATGACAAATGATCCTAACCATAAAGCCTCAAATTTCCCATGCTTTCCTTTATCTTGACTCCTGGCATTCCACATGAGAACCATATCATTTATTTCAAATTTCTTGTTTTTAGCCCTTTTGTCACATAGGTATTTCATTTGTAGTTGCTTATTCATATTGCGTTGTTGGGCTTAGTTCTTGACCTCATCAAGCTCCATTAATTCTTCCATCCTTTCTTCCATAGGTTCAGGAATGTCTAAGTCTTCTTGTAAGATAAATTTACATACTAGTAACAAGTTGTGCAAAGGGAGCCTAGCTTGAGTCCCATACACAAGTTAAAAAGGTGATTTTCTAATGGCCTTCTTTACAGTAATTCTATCTTCCCATAAAGTTAGTCTCAACTTGGAATCCCAAGCCTTCTTGTTATTATCCAACATTCTTCTTATGATCTTCAAAATGCTTTTGTTGTTGGACTCAGCTTGCCCATTCACCTGTGGATGATATGGTGAAGAGTATGAGATCACTATACCATTGGATTGGCAGAATCCCTTGAATTCATTTGATCTAAAGCACATCCCATTATCAGTTACAATTCTTGTAGGCACTCCAAATCTGGTGATGATGTTTTCCAATAAAAAATTTGTCACCACCCTGCTAGTTGCTTGTTTAGTATGTACAACTTCCACCCATTTTGTAAAATAGTCTGTGGCTACTAAGATCCATCTATGTCCTCCACTATATTTTTCTACAATTTCTCCTATGAAATCAATTCCCCATTGATGGAATGGGGCCTCAACTTGCAAAGTTCTCAATGTTAATTCCCTTTGATACTTTAGTTTCCCAGAAAACTTTTGACATGCTTCACATTTTCTAGTATAATCATAAGCATCATTGAAAACTCTAGGCCAATAGTAGCCTACCCTTAACACCTTATGTGTAGTGGTCTTTGCTAAAAAATTCCCTCCACACACTCCTTCATGCATCTCCTTGAGAATGTTCCTTTCTTGATCTTCATCCAGGCACAACAATAGAACACCATCTCTATTCTTCCAATAAAGGTCCCCTTTCATGAATACATATTTTGAAGCATGTAGTTTGAGCATTCTCTTCTTGTTACCATTAAATCCTTCAGGACATTTCATATGCTTAAGATAATACACAATATCAGTGTACCATGGTGTGTGTTCAATACTAGTGATCATGTTATCCTCATTATACAAGTTGCACACTTGAGTAGCTTCAATATTTGTTTCAACCATTAATTTGGCTAGTCCTTGTCCTCTCACAAGTTTGGCGATTTGGAATTCAATGTCAAATTCTTGAATTCTATTTATCCATCTGCATTTGCGGCCTGAAACTTCTAATTGTACAAATACATCTTTCACTACAGCATTAGGTACATATGCTATCACTTTTTCTCCCACCAGATAT
>VDFB02072786.1:0-39550 GCA_007258455.2 Sequoia sempervirens
GAGTTGTGAGATAGGAGTGAAGGGAGCCATATTTCTCCCATCTCAGTCAAATAGCTCCTAGCAGGACCCCTCATGTAGGCACTTCAGGGAGACCATCAGGGTCTCACCATCAGAGCTAAGGTAGTTACCACAGAGGTAGACATAGCCAGGGCAGCGCAAGACACTGAGAGTAGACAGAGACACATTATTTTGTACATCTTGATTATGATGTGTATACATTCATTGGATGAGTTTTGTGACTAGCCTCTTGTATATCTGATACTATATATCTGATTCCGATGTATCATGACATTCAACTTTTTTGATGTATACATGAGATGACTTGTGATGCGTTCATATGATGTTTTATTTTATTTTATGTGATGTGTATATATATATGGATGGATGGATGCATGTAATGATTATTTTATGATGTCCTATGCTTTATGATGTGATGCGATGTTATGAAGGATCTACATGGTTCCATCATTATGATGGATGCATAATGTATTTATAGATGATGTATGCAACGTAATGATATGCTCTATTTCTTTTTAGTATTTTTTCTATGATGCAATATGTATGTATGCATGATGCAAGAAATGTGATGTTTTTTAATGATGCTTATGTGGTGGATGAGAAATGTGATGTAATGTTTATCTTCTTTTTCTGTATCTTTTTCATATGTGATGATTCCTATATGATTATGCAATGGATGTTTTATGAAAATGTATGATTTATGAGATGCTTAGAATAACCAATCTATATTATAATTGATAATAATGTGATGTGTATGAAATGATGGATGATTGATGTTTTTTTATTATGTATGACATGAATGATATGCAATATGTTGATGTTTCACGGATGCAAGATGGATGCATATATGAATGTTTTTGTTTTTCAATGCCATGATACCATGTTAGTGTTAGTATGTGGAAAAGACAGAAGAAAGAGAAATCAACCCTTGACTTCGAGATGATGATGATTGTTTATCAGAGATTGAGGATATAAAGAGCTTACTCACCTTATTTTTGATAACACGCATAGATATGATGCATCAAGGTATAAAGAACCAAGATGACATTGTACCTAGTGCAATGGACTTTGACTTGATAATCAAATAGAAGTATCCCTGTTTACACCTGATATACGAAAACTTATTTAGGATGCAGTTTAGATATTTCAAACATCTCAAACCAAAACATAGAAGAGAAAAACCTTCCCATGTGGTCAACAAGACCTAAAATACCCTCCCTACAAACCAAACAAAGTAAGTATGACCAAGTTATACTACAATAATATCCAAAAAGCACAACAGATAAAAAGATAATGACCAATGCCCCATTCCTTTCTCCCTAAATCATTTTGTTTATACATCATCGAGATGTCATTGGAATGGGCACAATAAGATAAATCAAAAGAAAAGATCAAGTAAACAAACAAGCTAATGTTTTTCGTACCTCTAGCCAAGACTAAACTACGATGATGCCTGATTTTGATGTCCATTGTAGGAAGGATGCATCCTAGGACATGATGTTATCAAATGATTTTGGGATTGACTAGATGATGGGCTATTAATACCAAGAGTTAACCAACTTTTTTACCTACTAACCTAGACTTGAGATCCTGACGTTTGAGTTTTCAATTTCGATTTGCTAGACTTGCTTTTGATTGTTTCACTAAAGGTTGGGGGTGACGGTCTTTTATTATGAGCAGATGTTTATTGCAGGTGAAAGCGAGATAGGGCAGATGGATTTTTTTGAATATTTGGATTTTTTTATGGTTTAAAATGTTTTGAGGTTGTTTTTTGGTATTTCAAAATGTTTTGCAAATGTTTTGATTTTCAAATTTTCCAATGTTTTTGTGTTTTCCAATATTTCCACCAAGAACATAACCTAAAGACCTATCCTAAGGGCCTTGGGGGATGATCAAATATTATCCTTGCCTACGTTATACACGCAAAGACCACGTAGTTCGACTAACACAAACTCGTTTATTGATAAGATATGAACAAATGGATTGCCAATTTATTATGATGAACACCTAAAGGACTGGCCCGGGGTGTCTCGAGGGCACATCAATGATAGCCTTGCCTACGTTCAAGCTCAGAGACTCGTAGTTCAATAAGACAACTCTATTTTTGACTTTTTCTAACTTTTTGACCTATTTTTTGGATTTTGATATGTTTTGAATGTTTTTGAATTTTTGATTTTAAGGAAGATTGCAAGAATATACATGAATCTGATCCAACATAGGTATAAGAATGTGCCCCCAATGTGGTGTGATAGACTACTTTGATATAGGTAGGACAAACTAACCTTAGGAAAATGCCAAGTGGTACTAGGAGGGAACATGATACAAACACAAGATCAAGCTATGATGTGGACGCGAATGGGTGTCAAGAGGATCAATGGAATGCAATGGATGAATGATACAGAACAAGCCATAGAGATCATGGTGGATGGAAAGTGCTTATTTATAAAAGGCGTTTGTTTGCCAAGTTTTCACCAAGGTACTTGCCCAAAGTGCCGCCAAAGTGGTTTTCACTCGAGGACTTTTTTCTTTCTTTACTGTTTTCAATCCTTTTTCTGATTCTTTTGGATTTTTATATTTTTTGATATTTTTTGTATTTTTCTGGATTTATACCCTTAGAGACTAGGCATAAAAAATTTTGAGATGGGATTTGTTGATGGGCTCCTATAGAGACTCACCTTCGAGTGTAGATAGCTAATATGCTCCTGATTTATAACTTGTTGTGATGATGAAGGGTCCCAACCAATTGGAAACAGACTTGCCCTTGTTTGGATTTGGTACATTCTTCTGATTCTCCTTCAATAAAAGCTCCCTTACTTGAAAGGTCCAACTCTTGATCTTCTTATTGTAGCTTCGCTTGAGACAGTTTTGATAGAATTGCATATGGTTTAGGGCATCCATGCCCCACTCATCCAATATTTCTAGCTCGTTCAACCATGACACCCAATATTCTTCATTAGTAATGAAATTTTTCAATGATATTCTTAAGGATGGGAGCTCGATCTCAATAGGAAGGATAGCTTCTGATCCGTAGACCAGGGAGAAAGGGGTTTCACCTGTAGGCATGTAGATACTCGTTCAATAGGCTCATAAGGCGGGATTCAACTGTAGGTGCCAATCATGACCAACTTCGTTGACTATTTTCTTTAGGATTTTCAAAATTGTTTTATTGGTAGCTTCAGCTTGTTCTTTACCCTGGGGGTAATATGGGGTAGAAAAGTGATGTTGGATATTGAATTTTTGGCATAGTTCTTGGACATCCTAGTTTTTGAGAGGTGTCACATTATCTAAGATAAGGGTTTGTGGAAAACCATAATGAAAAATGAGGTAGTTCTGGACGAACTCGGAGATTTGCTTCCCTATGATGCAGGTCATTGGGATGGCCTCTACCGACATCGTGAAGTACTCAGTGGCGATGATAATGAAGTTGTTTCCATTGGATGAGGTGGGTGTGATTTTGCCAACAAGATCAAGCCCCCATTATGAAAAGGGCCAAGGTTTCATGATCGGTCGAAGCTCCTGAGCTAGTGCATGGATGAGGTCCCCATGTTGTTGACATTACAAGCACTTTTAGACATAGTCGTGAGCTTCCTTTTCCATTGTTGACCAATAGTACCCAGTCCTCAGCAGTTTCTTAGCCAAGGTTATACCACTCGAATGCGACCCACAAATTCCATTGTGTACCTCAGTTAAAGAAATCAAAGCTTCTTTAGGATTAAGGCATCATAACAAGGTACCCTCGATACTCCTACGGTATAGGGTATCTCCTAGGATAACAAAGTGGGATGAATTTTTGATAAATGTTCTTTTAAGGTTCAGGGTGATATCAGTGGGGAGGACTCCTATTTTTAGGTAAGTGTAGATGTCATGATACCAAGGGTCATCAAGACCAACTATTTCACACATGAATTCAGACTTTGGTACCTCGAAAGCTGGTATGAGAAGCTACTCTACAAGGAATTCTTACTTTGGGATGTTGTGTGGGATATCTAGCAACAATCTGATTGTTTCCATAGCATTTGTAGCTCTGTTGTTTGCCCTGGGTATTTGCTCAAACATGATGTCGATGAAGAATTCTTTGAGAATTTCCACCAGTTTCTTGTATGGGTTCAATTTTTCATCCTTCTTTTATTATTCATCATTGACTTGGTTGATATAAGTTACGAGTCCCCATAGACTTTGAGTACCATGATCTTCTATTGTACTACAATTATGAGTTCTATAATGAGAGCCTCGTATTCTACAATGTTGTTTGTGCAAGGAAAAGACAACTTATATGACTTGGGTATGCAATCTCCTTGTGGTGTGATGAAGAAGACTCCAACTCCTAATCCATGTTGTGTGTAGGATCCATCAAAATATACTTTCTAGTTATTTTCTATGCTTATGTTAAAGATGGACTCATTAGGGAACTCTAATACAAGTGGGTTCTCTGAATATATCGATTCTTCTACCAACTGATTTGTAATTACTTGTCCCTTAATGGCCTTCTATTCTACATACTCAATGTCGTGTTCTATCAGAATCATCACCCATTTGGTTGTTCGCCCTATGAGCATTGCTTTAGAAAGAAAATACTTGAGAGGATCTATCTTGGCAATGACTTTTATTTGATGTGCCAACATATAGTGTCTAAATTTTTGTGCGACAAACACTACTGCTAGGAAATCCTTCTCAATGGATGTATAATTCAGCTCATGTCCTACCATGGTTCTAATGATGTAGTAAATAGCTCTCTCTTTCCCATTTTCATCATGTTGTGCTAAGAGAGCGCCAAGGGTTGTTGTTGTTGATATATATAGGATCAAGGGCTTGTTTAGAATTGGTGGCATAAGTACTGGTGGTGTCAGCAAGTACTCCTTGATTTTATTGAATGCCTGATCACATTTCTTATCCCATTTGTATGTTACCCCCTTGTGGAGTAGATGAGAATATGGGATAGCCTTATCTGCTAACTATGTTATAAACTGATGAATGGATTGGACCCTTCCCTGCAAACCCCTTAACTGTTTTAATGTTCTTGGTGCTTCCATCTTAAGAATTGCTTTGACTTTGGTAGGGTCTATCTCGATTCCCATCATAGATACAATGTACCCTAGGAGCTTTCCTGATTGTACCCCAAAGACACACTTCTTTGGATTGAGTCTGACCTTATATTCTTCTAGCCTATCAAAGATGGAGCTTAGAGCCGATATGTGATCTCAACGCTTTCTTGATTTAGCTAATATGTCATCCACAGAGTCTTCCATAGTTTTTTGAATCATGTCATGGAAGATCAACGTCATAGCTCTTTGATAGGAAACTCCTATGTTTTTCAATCCAAATGGCATCATGTTCCAGCAATATGTCCCCCATGGATAAGTGAAAGTTATCTTGTGTTGGTCATCCTTAGTTATCATGATCTGATTGTACCCTAAGAATCTATCCATTAGTGATAGCCTTTCATTCCCTTTCGTCATATCCATAATCATATCTATCTTTGGGAGAGGGAAATAATCTTTAGGGCATGCTTTATTTAGGTCCTTGAAGTTAGTGTAGATGCATATGCCCCCAGTGGGCTTAGAGATAGGTACAAGGTTCAAAACCCACTCTAGATAATCAATTGTCCATATGAAGTCAACATCAAGGAGCTTTTGTAATTCAAGCTTGACCAATAATCCTATTTGTGGATGCATCTTTCTCAATTTTTGTTTTACTGGCTTCACCTCTAGATAAACCGTTAGATGGTGAACCACAACTTTTGGATCAAGACCAGGCATGTCAGCATAGGTCCATGCAAAGTTTACTTTCTTTGTCTCAAAAATGCAACTAGAAGTTCCTATTCTTCAGTCAAGAGTGATTTTGCATAGAAGGTGATATGTGATGTTTCCTCAATCCCTAGATTGACCGAATTGCACTTTTCTGCCAAGACTATTGAATTCTCCTAATGAATAGAACTAAGGGGAAGATTGAATCCCTCATCCTTCGGTGCCTCAAAGAGGTTTTCACCATTGGATATGTCCTTTGTTTTTACTATTTTTGGGTCAGAAAGTGCCACAGTGTGGTTTTCACTTAAAGACCTAGATATTAATCTTAAATTTTCACATTTGCAACTGAGGGATTCAATCGTTTCCCCATAGTAGGCATGTGTGTCTAGCTCAGTGTCGAACCCAACTTTGTGATCTCCACATGGTAGGGTATCCTGCAATCCCATGAATTCTAAGAGAGCCTCATCATTTTCGAATGTGTCTAAGATCGATGATCCTCGTTGGTCATAATCGATGAGGTGAGGATAGACAAGTTTTAGCTCAGTAGTCTGGCCACTTAGTTTGAAAGATAGGGTACTAATCATGAGAAGGGAGCAATCCTCGAATATCATGGGTAGGTCAATTATGGGGTCCTCGTCACATACATTGGTTATGTCAAAGGTAAAGTTATCTAAAGGTAAACATGTGGATACCAGTAACTGAAGAGGAGCTTTGATAACCGGGGCACCTTTTCCAAGTATGGTTATTTTCGAAGGGGTACATCCAAGGCCAAGATTCTTTATTCGCTTCTCAGAAATGATAGGTTCAGGTGGGTCATTATCATTTTTCCAAAGATTTTCATTTTTATTATAGCCCCATCCTTGCATTAACTACAGTCCTTTGTTGTTATTGTCCATGGGAAGATCAAGTATGGGCCTTTCATCTTCATACAATAAGCTTGATATATCCCTTTCATCTACCACTTCTTGACTTAGGTCCCCCCACCTTTTGAATCTGGAGGGTTCTACTTTGAAGGTTTGATTTGATGTGTTTATCGGTTGGGGTTGCCCATGAGACTGAGGAGATTGAGGTAACTCTCCTATTACAAAGGCTCTCTTTTTCATTTTTTAGTCCCCACACCCATTGTCCTAGATAATGACTTTGATATCATAAATGTTTGGAATGGAGGGTATCTTCATCTCAAAAGTAGAGGCTAAGGTAGATGGGTCAATATATGGAGATGTGGGTCCCTTATAATTCTTTGGGACTTGAGGGATCTTGTAGTATTTGGCCTCCAGATTCTTGCAATAATAAAATGGTTCAGGATCTACATGGACTATGACCTCTTGATTTTGATAGGGAAATTTGACACATTGATGGAAGGTGGATGTGACTGCTTGCATCCCATGGATCCATGGGTGCCCTAGGAGGATATTGTAAGGTTGTTCTAGATCAAGGACTTGGCATGTAGTTTCTATGATAGTTGTCCCTACTTGAATAAGGAGTTGAATGGTGCCTTGAGAAACCCATTCTTGATCATCATATGCTCTGGTAGTGATACCCTTACCTTTTTGAATGATGTCTTTAGAGAATCCCATATTATTTATTAGCTTGAGAGTACAAATATTTAGACTCGCACCTCCATCCACCAAGACTCTTTTGAATTTATTCTTATTGACTAATACTTCGAGATGGAGTGTGTGGTTATGTGATGGTTGAGTTGGAAGATCCTATTTAGAGAATGTTAGGAGATGTGGCATGGTAATATGTCTAACCATAGCTTGGAACTAGTTTACGTCAAGATCTGTGGGGATAGAGGATGTGGCCAATGATTCTTCTAGGATTTTCCTATGTGCAGGTGATATTTTTAGCAACTCCATGATGGAGATCTGGGTGGGGGTTCTTTTCAACTGATCCAAGACATTATAACCATCAGGTATTGAATTTGGATTGGAAGCAGATGCTTTGGGTGCTTGGGATGGTCCTGGAATGATAAATTTTCCCCCACGTGCGGTGACTCCACAGTCGGCTCTAGATCCTTTAATGCTGACAACGGTAACCCACTCATCTACGGATGCAACAACATGGTTCACATCATTATACTTTTCCTTACCATTGTTTCTCCCCTTATTGTGATCTAGCATCAGATTCGTGTATATCTTTAGATTTTGATTTCCTACGAGTTGTTCAATGTTTATGGTTTTGTCATCGATGAGGTCCTGAATCAGATTCTTAAGTCACATGCAACTAGCTATTGTGTGTCCCTTTATCTTGTGGAAATCATAGAGTTGTTTCTCATCATACCATGGTGGTTTAACTTGAGGCTCTTGATAATTATCATAAATGGGTATCTTGATGAGATTTTCCTAGACTAGTCATTGCATGATAGACTCAATTGGTTCCCCAAGCGGTGTGTATTTCCGTTTAGGGGGATACTTCCTTGGGGGTGGTCCCCCTTGATTGTTCAAGTTATTAACCACTTGGTTGTTGGGTTGTTGTGATGATGTGTTGGCTTGTGTGTTGTTTTGGTTGTTGACTTGCATGTTGATATGATTGTGTGTTTTTCCTTGGGGCACTGATAACAACTTTGGCGTCCACCACACCATCGTTAGTAATGTTCTTGTTCTTTGCCCATGTGTGAGGTTTTTCATTATAACTGGTTGATGGACGATTCTCTTGATAAGTAGGTTTCCCACCTTGTGTGATAAGGGATCTTTCCATGTTGAGCACCTTGGGGATCAACTGGTCATATGTGGTGATGCATTGCATTTTCAAATGGAAGGATAAGGTTCCTTTGATATTGGTGATGATAGTACAAATTTGTTGTTCTTTGGGCATAGTCCACTTGCTCCTATTGGCCTTGGATCACCATCATTGCAAGAAGGACGCAAATGTTTTCCCCTTGTCTTGTTTTAGAGCGGATAGTTCTTATAGACTCACATCCATGCCTATGTTGAATGAATAGTTTTGTATGAACAAGTCCACAATTTCTTGGAACTTTTTTATTCTAGGAGGAAGATGAGAGAACCATTACATTGCTGGTCTAGCCAAAATTTGATGGAATAGTCACATTAGATAAGTTTTGTATGCAATTTCCATACAGTGAACATGAAATCCCCTGATGTGATCTTCAAGGTTACTGGTTCCACGATATTTGTCAAATTTAGGTATCTCAAACCCTTTCGGGAATGGAACCATCACAATGCTTTTGTCGAATGGATAAGGGCACAAATTCCCTTGGGTTTTTGTTGTTTTTCCAAATTGTAGGCCTAGCACTTGTTGTGAGAGAAATTTCATTTGTGTAGACACATCATTTTGTAGGTTGGGTGGTGGGATGAATGTGTTTTGGGGTGGTTTGATTGCTTGAGTGATAGGTGGGGTATTTTGCATGTTCGTGGGAGGTTGTTACAAGATTTTTTGTGTGATCAACACTTGTTGGTATGCCTACAATTGTTTTTGTGTCAACAACGCTTATTGTTGGTCTTGATGTTGTGCCAACAATGCTTGTTGTTGGGCTAGTAGCTGAGTTGCTTCTTGTTATGCTTGGTATTGCTGCAAAGCTTGCTGATAGGATTGCTATTGGACTACTTGTTGTTGTTCTTGGTATTGTGCTTGTTCTTGAACTTGTTGGGCTTGATATTGAGCTTGTGCTTGAGCTTGAGCTTGTTGGGCGGCTTGTGCAGCTTGTGTGGCTTGTGCTACTTGTGCAGCTTGGGCAGCTTGTTGTTGTTGCAATAAAGCTTGAGCTTGTACTTGGGTAGCTTGTTGTGCTTGTTGTGCAGCTTGTTGTGCCTATGCTTGTTGAGTGGCTTGTTGAGCTTGAAATTTTTGGAATGCTTTTTGATATGCTTGTTGGGAAACTTGTAGTGTGATGTTGTATTGACTTACCATGTTTGGTTTTGGTGGTGGAGGTGGAGGATTTGGAATGGTGTGAGATGTTGTGATGAGAGTTTGTTGTGGTGGTTGTTGACATGTCATTTGGGTGATGATAGGGGGTTGTGTGATAGGTGGTGTGGTTGTTATGCTAGGTCCTTAGGAGACCAAATTTATAGATGGTGCAATGATTGATTGTGTCATTTGGATTGGTGCCACCTGGTGTTGTGATATCGGTGACATGATCAAAAGATTTGGTATGTTGATTTGGTTCACGATTGGAGGATTGGTAAAGGGGGTTTCCCTAAATCGAGGAGTGGTGTGGATGTTAATGGAAGAGGGGGAAATGGTGGAAAGATGGGTGGTGTGTTTCCTTGAGAAAGTGATGATGAGGGATCAAAGATTCCCCCTTGTCCAAGTAGTCCCCCTTCTCCTTGTGAAGTCATGGGGAGAGAAACTTGTGTGTTAAGGGAATATGACGGTGATGCGGTGAAAGTGGATGGATTGTTGGTGTCATGAAAGACGAGTGGAACATATAGATATTTTGGGTTTTGAGGAATGATATTTGTTGACCCAAGATGGTGTTTGCATCCAAGTCTTGGTTATTTACAAGGGGATGTGTTTGAAGATCATGAAGCAATGAACTCCCCTTGGTAACCATGGGTTGACTTGGAGCATGAGATGATGTTGGTGTGGGATGGGTTGAATGATGTTTTGGAAAGGTGGTGTGAATGGCACAAGTGACTTATTCTCAAGAGGTCTTTCCATAATGTGCTTACATCATAATCAGAAAGGAGTTTAGCCCCTCTGCTAATTCTAGCATGTATTGTGAAGGATTAATTGTCATCATTGCGTTGACAATTTTGTGATTTTCAAGATTTTGGACCATTTCTATGATTTTGTCTTGAGTCATTCCTAGGACATTGTTGGTGATATCCTCCACTTGGCAACCTCCCTCTTGAAGATCTTGTGGTAGTTGAAGAGGGTTGAGTGGGGGATTGCTAGATCTGATGGGGTTGATTTCAGGTGTAGTTTGACTCAAGTCACTTGAAGTGGATGTTTCTTTGTTTGTTTCCATGTTCTTCTTGTGTTGAGATCTAGTTTGGACCATAAAATAAGGATCAACTTTCAGGAATATGGGAGGTAAACCTCTAACTCCTTAGGTTGGTCTAAACTTTAGGTACAAAAAAGAAAGTCTAAGATGTTAAGGATCAAAATATCGTGATGAGATAATGAAAAATGGGTGATTGTAAATGATTGAAATCTTAAGAACCTTGCAGGGATACTAGACTTTAGGACTTTTGGATTTTTGATTTTTGATTTTTGATTTTGGATTTGATTTGGATTTGATTTGAATTTGATTTGGATTTGATAATGAACTCATAAACTCCAAGAGGTTAGATGTTGTCTTGAAGTAAACTTGTCCACAAGGTGATAATTTAACTAAGTGTATGAAGAAGGATTCATCTACACACACTTAGTCAAACAAGATGATTTTGATTTGATTTAAAGGATTTGCCAAAATTCTAGTATAAATTATTTCTCCAAGATTCCAAGAGTTGTCTATGAGATGGGTTTGATGTTTGAGGATGGATGAAAGTGTTGATTTTGATCTTAAGTGAACTTAGAGAGACTTTTGTTTACAAGACCTAGGCATTGAAGAACATGTTATACTTCCAAGAACTTGCCAACCCTACAAAGTGAGATACTCAAAACATTGAAAAAGACTTGGATTTTGACAATAATAGAATGAATACAAATTAGGATTGTCTTTTGAAGCACGTTTGTAAAAGTTATAGACTAATGTTTCTTGAGATTTCTTGGACTAAGATGTTTGTGATGATTGATGGACTTTAGTTTTGGGACTTTGATCTTGCGGGAAATCATTTGAGAAAACACATGTGTGGGGTTGAATTGTCTTTTATCTTTGCTTAATGAGTCCCTTTTACCACAAACACTTTCTTGCTTAGCCTTTCAACTAGAATGTCTATGTCCCAAATTATTTTCATCCCACAAGGTCCATTATGTGGAAATTAAGAGAATCAAGGCAATAGTTTCCTAATGTTGACTTTAGAGAGAGAAAATTGAGATATATGCCCAAATACTTAGAAGCCTCTAAGGATAAATCCCTAGGGACAAGTAGTAATACTTGGAATTTTTAAAGGTATTTTCCTCTTCTAAAGGGTTTGAAATTTGATGACCATTGTTCAATGTTTGTTTTCAATATTTTGGATTCAAGCAATGTGTTTAACTAACTCAAAGATTGCACAACCCTAGGATGGAAAAGAAAATATTTGTTGAATTCTCACTTGGATAAATCCAGCTGTGCCTATATCAAAGCGAATGATTAGAAGCTTGACCACACTGGTTCCCCTCCACGACACCCATTTCTATGGGCCAGCCAAGCTTCAATTCTCATGAATCTCCCATGATGAACTTTTCATCTCTACAAAGAATAGCAAATATGTGGGATAGATCCGAAGGTCCAACCTCCTAACGCCAACAAATATTGGGATTTTTGGCTACTACATAAGGGTTCATAATAAGGGCATCTAGTTCAAAGGACACAATCATAAACTCCCTCAACAGGTCTCCCAACCCTTAGAACAAGGGCTTTACACATCATAAAGATACTAGGGGAGAGCTATCATGCATCACTTTGTTGATTGCAAACTTTCCTTGCAACCACAAATTTGTATAACGGTTCAGAAGAGCCTAGCTTATGCTCGTTACCGCTTGGGTCATTCCCTTGGGGTGAGTATTTTTTCCCACCAAGGCAGGCCCTCTAAAGGTGAACAGTAGTCAGTAAGTACATTCATAGTTCGATCAATCTTTGTTTTTGTGAACAAAGAGAGAACACACGCAATGCCTTTTCTCACACTAGCAAGATTTGTTCAATATTAAAAACCCAAATTTGAAATGTGGAGGAAATATTTTAGACAACCTAATGCCGCTAAAATGCTTTTGATTCTCAAGATCATCGCGAAGAGCGAGAGAAGTGCATACGCATTCGAATGACAAGAGCTTGTAAAGAAGATTACAAAACAAGAACAAACAAAAATTATTTTTAGTCCTCAAAAGCAATAAATGGATTCTTTTTATAGCACCAAATTTGAGTGTGAGAGTTGTTGTTCAATTTTAATCCAAATCAAAATGCTAGTAAGTATCTAAGATTCAATTTTAACCAACTTGACAAAGCTTGAGTTGTGGGTTAATTTTAAGTCCAAATTGAATCTAGTTGATCCTAGAAATTGAAATGTATGAATTATAGCCGAAATTGTCACAAAGAGCATTAAAAAAATGCTTTTAAAATTTCAAACTCTGCCTCTCCCCTGCTTCCTGCAAATGTGACGCTGAAAGACAAATGTGGCACTTTGTTAGTGACATATGTGGCACTGAAATACAGAGAGTGTGATTGTGGCACTATAGCAAAAGTGGTGCTTTGTGGTGAGAAAGTTAGGCAGAAAGCAGAGAAGGCATATGCGATAGTGTGTCAAAAGCAGCGCGACAGAGGTGTGCGAATGTGACACAATGTGATGAATGCAATGTTGTGTGTCAAAAGTAGTGCTCTTTGGCATTGCATTTGCAAAAAGGCGGCGTCACTCCCTTGTAGCTGCAAAAAATGGAAAAATTATGCAAAATCAGGCATGTTAGATTGCTCTACCCTCCTTCTAGTGCCAAAAATGTGAGCACAAAACCTGCATAGACTAACAAAAGATCAACACATGTTAGTAACACAAATCTAATGCTCCCTATTAGATTCTTTAACTAGTTTAAGACAAAACGTTAAATAAACAATGAAATAACATAATTGAAGCATGTAATCTAACCTAAACTAGAAAAACCTTCATCCCATAGGGGGAGTGGTGCTCCTTTGATGTGGAAAGAAGCTCTTTCTCAATCCCTTGGTAAGCTTGATGAGTTGTTGGAGATTCCAAGATGAAATTGACTATAATCTAGTTATGAAACTTGAAAATGATGGAAAACTAAGAACTCAAATGGCTATAGTGATAATGCATGAAGTTGTGGATCCAAATTATGAAAAGGATGCCTCTATTTATAGAAGCCAAGGGTTGAATATTGGAGGAAATTGGTGAATGTGGGATAAAATGGGAGCCAATGAGAATGTGCCAAGTGTCACAATTCTATTGGATGAGGGTTGAGCACTTTTTGGGAAATGTGTGAGTGGAGGAGGATGGAAGAGAAGTAAATGTTGTTGGTTGAGAATTTGAAATTCTTGTAAGAGGAATTGAATGAGATTTGAGAAGATGTAAGAGGATTTGAAAGGTTGTAAAAGAATTTATTGCAAATGTAAGAGGATGTGATAGATTTTTGAAATCCTTTGGAGGGAAATTGAATGAGAGGTTGTTGAGAGGAATATTCTTTGGAATATGCCTTGGTGAGAATTGAAATTATTTTCATGTGCAACCTAGTTAGTTGACCATGCTTGATCTAACTCTTGGAGAGTTAAAAGTTGGAGGATTTGATAATGATGATTAGAAAGCTAATTTAGGATTAATTAATTAGAGTGAAATAGGAGATGTGACATTTGATTTGATTTATTTTAATCAAATGAGAGGATTTAATTAAATGATTTGATTTAATTAAATAAGATAAAAATTAGTTAGAAGAAGGGTGAATTAATCAATAAATGTAATTATTTGATTAATACCTGAATTTGCTAATTTTAATTAAATAATGTTAATTATTTAATTAAGTGATCAATTTGAAGTAAATTTGGAAGAAATGGTGTTAGTTGATCAGAATTAGATACATAATATCAATTAGGACATTTTCAATGTCTACAGATTTCAACAAAATGGAGATTGTTGTTGCTGTTGCCATTTATTTCAATAGAGTGGTAGTATGTGGATAGTTGCATATGTTTCAATTAGTATGTTGATTAGAAATGTTGGATATGATAATGGTTTTCATGAGCTTGCTATACATAGTTTTCCTATATTTCCTATTGCACATGAATAGGTGAATGATGTTGTGAATGTTGTATTCTTTGTCTGTTGATGTGAAATGTATAAAAGACTCTCTTGTAGATAGTTGCTCATAAGTTTGTGTTGTAAATTATTCAAAGAATGCTCTGTATTCCTCCACATTTGAAGATGTGGTCTTGTGTTTTGTAAGTTAGTCAGATACAAGTATGAAGTAGGCATGTTTTTATTTTTAGAACATAAAAGTTACCACAAAAGTTTTTAGGGCTTGTAGTGTGAAGACTATGTTATTGCAATCTAGAAGGTTCAAAGAAATGCTCAGTATTTCTTTGTTGTTGATGTTGTGGTCTTGGGATTTGGAGGATGAGTTCAAAATGTCTATTTGTTTTCTCTCGTCAAGTTTCAAAAATTGGGGTGTATTGCAAATCAAGTTTTAAATGTTCTATCTCAAGAATGTGTTCTCTAGGTTTGTAAGAAATATTGGTTTAGTATCTGTTTGCCTATGTTAGCTTGATGTTGTGTAGAGTTGTAACAGTAGGGTATAAAGTTTTTTTTAATATCATTTAATGCTTGTAATGTGATCCACATGATCTGTTATCTATGTTGGAAACACAAGGGCAGACAATTGAGAGGGGGGTGAATCACTTGTCACATAAATTATATATATTAATCTTATTCTTAGATATGATAAATAAACATGAAATCATAAACCATCATCACATAAAAAACACACATAACACAAAGATTTTTTTATGTGGAAACCTTGTTAAGGGAAAAACCACGGTGGAGGTTAGTCCACAAGATTATACTTTGTTAAAAGTATAAAAGTATTATAAATGGGGAATGCACATGCATTTAGGCACACTGCCTAGAGCACACTGCTCAAATACAAAAGGCTTACTGCCCAAAGGAAGACCTGAGAAAATTTTGAACTGAGAAAATAGCATCTTCTAATACCTGATTATAGTTCTGATTAAGCACATAAACACTTTCTTCTGCTCACTCTTCTTCACACTTTAATTCTACCTTCAAAATATTAGAACATTATTTGCACTTAGCATGCAACAAACTTTGCACACCATGCCTTCAAATGGTATAAATAATCAATCATATATATCCGCAACTAGGGATTAGAACAACTACATGTCGACCCAACAAGATATAAAATGTGTACAAACCGTTGGCCCAAAACAATAAATTTTTTTATCAATGTGAACCAAATAATGTCGGCCACAACATAGTAAGGACCCAGAACAACATCCTAAAATATGAAACACCTTCAAAAATTATGCCTCGAAGATCCACAACACGCTACAATCACCCAATCGACCATGATCATGAAAAACATGAACTCACGAAAGAAAATCACCAATCGCGAGCACAATGATCAATGTAGACCAACAACACAAATAGAGCACGATCTAGAAACATCCACAAGCATCATGAATTACCACAGAAGCATCCACAACAACTCAAATTACTAGAATCAAACCATCTTCTTTCAAGAACACCAACTAAAACAACAAAACAACTGCCATAACACAAATACTTATAACTCAATCAAATCTTCACGCAAACCACTAAAACTTCATGTGGATAGAATAGATATACTTGTAAAATAACCCATTAATCCACAACCACTTATCATCAATCTATTGAGCTAGCCACCATACTAAACTTCATTTGCATCATCAACGGCTTTATGTAACTTATTTTTATTACAATTTTCTCAATATCTCGACATATGGAACTTTAGGGAACGTTAGCAGCCAGTCGGATATTGGCAATACATATCAATCCTACAATCTGCATTTGGTATGGGTATGTGGCTTACATGATGTGAAAAACCATGGATTATTGCCAACTTTCTCTTAGCGCTTTCTCATGGTTTGACTCTTTTCTCCTTAACTCTTTCCGGTTTTCATGACTCTTATACCTTTGACATAAATGACAAAAGAGATGCATTATATTCTCCACACACAAACTCTGAACAACATTTTTGAACATCGAGATACTCCCCACACAATTAGCGGCCACCCGCGACATCAATGGATCCTCTTGGGAATGCGACTCACGAAATGCACCGCAATTTGATGCAATTCGAAATTACATCTTAATGAGTAGCGATTAGGAGGGGTAATCACCTAGCTTCCCTCTGAGGATACCAAAAGTATCCTTAGGAAGGGCAGGTAAAGATATATGTAATTTTGTTCCTTAGTGGGCACATGCTCAATGCGACTTCCTTTTCACTCACCTTCTCTCTCAAAGAGTGAAACTTGATAGACATATGCTTGGTTTTTGAATGCAACACTAGATTCTTAGAAATGTTAATTGCACTTGAATTATCACAAAATATAGCAATAGGTTCATCTTACACAACTTTGATATCTTTCAATATCTGCTTCATCCACAATACTTGAGTACAATTGTTAGTAGCAGCAATGTATTTTGCCTCTGCAATAGATAAAGAAATGGCATTCTGCTTCTTACTTAACCATGAAATCAACTTCTTTCCCAAGAAAAATGCACCACCATTGGTACTCTTTTTGTCATTAAATCTCCTACCCAATCAACATCAATAAAAACACTCAAAGTAAGGTCATCTTCTTTAGGATACCACAGGCCAAAATCAACTATCCCCTTCAAGTACCTAAAAATCCTCTTCACAGTTGTCATATGATATTCCTTAGGATCAACTTGAAATCTTGCAACAATGCATACAACATTCATGATATTAGGTCTAGTTTGAGTCAAATAGAGCAATCCTACCAATCCGCGGATGTATCTAGTTTAATTTGTTTTAGGAGAATCATCATCTTTATTAAAGCGTGAAATCACCATAGGTGTACCAATTTAGTTGAATCTTCAAAATTCTTTATGAATTCTTTCCCACATGCCTTGGGTGAGATATAAAGTCTATATCTGGTGAGTAATTTACCAATCCCAATTTCCCGTTTCTCCAATCATAGACATCTCAAACTCACTCTGCATCTCATCAAGAAACTTCATGCACAAACTATTTTCTCCTCCAAAAATGATATTATCAACAAAGACTTCAACGATCAAATCTTTATCATGATCAAGCTTGAAATACAAGTTACTATCAATGGTACCTTTATTAAATCCAAGCTTCAAGCAAATGCTTGTCAGGTTGTATACCATGCTCTTAAGGGGGCTTGCTTAAGTCCATACAATTCTTTCTTCAACGGAAAACCATATCCTCCATGATGGAGTCGAATTAGAATCCATCGGGTTTGCTTGTATATACACTTCTTCTAGTTCACCGGAAATCTTGACTTGACATCCATCTGATAAACCTTGAAGTTTTTGTAAGCAGCATAAGCAAGAAATAGTCTCATAGCTTCAATCCTAGCAACAAGAGCAAAAGTTTCTTCAATGTCAATTCCTTCCATCTAAGAATATCCTTTACACACAAGTCTTGCTTTGTTTCTGACAACTTCAACTTGCTCATTCAGTTTTTTCTGAAAGACCCATTTAGTTCCAATTACATTTTTGTCCTTAGGTCTAGGAACAAGAATCCATGTAATATTCTTCTCAATTTGCAGTAGTTCTTCTTTAATTACTTCCACCCAATGTTCATATTTGCATGCTTCATTGACACTATTAGGCTCAGTCTTTGAGATCAAACATTATTCTTCTACAATTCTTCTCCTAGTTTCAACACCTTAGTTCTTATCACCTATAATCTGATCTTCTGAATGATTTAGTCTTACATACCTTGGATTCTTAGGGTGTTCTTGAACTTCAGGCTCTTGTCATCTTACTTCTGCACTTTCACTAGTTTCTTCCTCTTGATTTTCTTGATTCACCAGAATGATCTGAACTTGATTTGGAGCCTAAACTTTCTTTCCTTTATCTGAACTATCATAATGATCATTTGAATCATATCCACAAGTTCTGGATGGTCTAACTATGTCTTCATCAACCTTGACATTAGCACTTTCAATTACTTTCCTCAATCTCTTATTGTAGCACTGGTAGGCTTTACTTTTAGTAGAATAACCAAGAAAAATTCCTTCATCACTCCTAGCATCAAACTTTCCTATTCCTTCATCTCTTTTGATATAGCGTTTACTCCCAAAGATTTTGAAGTATCTAACAGTAGGCTTATGACCAAACCATAGCTCATAAGGAGTCTTACTGGTATCACCTTTGGCATGTACTCAATTGAGAGTGTAAATGACAGTACTCACAACTTCTCTCAATAGATATCGCGAGAACATTTCCTTCCGACATCATGGTCTCACAAACTTCTTGGATTGTCACGTTCTTCTTTCCACAGCTCCATTTTGTTGAGGGGTCCGTGGGGTAGATAATTGTCTCTCTATTCCATGTTCTTCACAAAAATAATTAAACTCACCGGAAGTGAATTCACCACCTCTAACTGATCTCAAACATTTAATCTTCAGACTTGTCTCTATCTCAACCATAGCCTTAAAATCTTGAATTTCTCCTAAGAGCTTGATTTTTTTCCCTTAAGAAAGTAACCCACATCAATCTAGAATAATCATCAATAAGTAACATGAAATACATGTTTCCTTGTAAACTTTTGACTCTAGAAGGACCACACAAGTCAATATGCACAAGCTCCAACACTTCATCTGAGCAATGTTGTTTGCTCCCGAATGAAACTCTAGGTTGCTTCCCTAGTAGACATTCTTTGCATATAGTATTAGTAGGTTTTATCAACTTAGGAAGATCTCTCACTACCTGAGTTGAACTTATCTTGATAATATTGTCAAAGTTTACATGACACATTCTCCTATGCCATAACCAACTTTCATCAACTTGAGCAATCAGACAAATTTTACTAGTGACACTTACGTGAAAGATATTACCTTTTGTTTTTGTACCAGATGCAATCACATTTCTGGAACTCCCCAATATTCTAAATTTTCCATCCTTGAATTGAATATTGTATCCCTTGTCAACCATCTGTCCAACACTCAATATATTATACTCCAAACCTTCTACATATAGGACATCATCAATATTATCCTTACCATCAAGAGAAATGGATCCTCTGCCACATATTACACTAGCTTTGTCATCAACAAATCTCACAACACCACCATCATAATTTTCCAAACTCACAAATTTACTTTTATCACCTATCATGTGATGGGAGCATCCACTATCAATCACCCATTCATCTTTTTCTTCAACTCTGGTAGCTAGAGCTTTTTCCACATTTGTGCAACTAGTAGATTTAGTAGGTATTGGATCTCCTCAATAGCAGTAGCTTTGTGTTTGTATGCAACAGTCAAGGATCTAAGCACTTTAGCAACAATCTTTGATTCTTCCAATGTTCCACCAGGACATTTGATACTACACACAATTTCATTCACTCTCTGCATAAAGGAAGTGATGTTATCATCTTCACCCATTGTAAACATTTCATATTTCCCTTTCAGGCTTTGCAACTTAGCAATCTTCACATGGGTATCACCTTCATACAAAGTTTCCAACTTTTTACATATCTCATTAGCAGTCTTCAACTCCATTACATTTGTCATCTTGGAATCAATTAGAGCACTCAACAATGCTTCATTAGCCCTGATATTGTACTCGGATTCCTTAATCTCACTTGTAATAGAAGGACCATTATGTGGGATGATATACCTATTCTTTGTAATTGTCTAGTAAGGTTCACCAATGCATCTCAAATAACACTCCATTCAAGTCTTCCACAGAGAATAATTAGTTCCATCAAATCTCGAACTATCCTTCTTATATGTCGCCATCTCGAATCACCTCAAGCTATTAAACTTCTTCCAAGGAACTTGCTCTGATACCAATTGTTGGTAACAAAGGGCAAACAACTAAGAGGGGGGGTGAATCAGTTGTGACATAAATTATATATATATATTAAACTTATTCTCATATTTGATAAATAAACATGAAAGCATAAACCATCACCACATCAAAAACACACATAACACAAGATTTTTTCCACATTGGTTAATCCACAAGATTATACTTTGTTAAAATTATTAAAGTATTATAAATGAGGGAATGCACATGCATTCAGGCACCCTAAAGCTTACTTGCCCAAAAGGAAGACTCACTATCTTACAATCACATTCATATTACATCTGAAAGATTTTGAACTAAGAAAATAACATCTTCTAATGCATGATTTAGTTAGTTAAGCACATAAACACTTTCTTTGCTCACTCTTCTTCACACTTTACTTATGCCTTCAAAAGATTAGAACATTATTCTCACTTAGCATGCAACAAACTTTGCACATCGTGCCTTTAAATGGTATAAACAATCGATCATATATATCCGCAACTATGGATTAGAACAACTACATGTCGGCCCAACAAGATATAAAATGTGTACACACTATCAGCCCAAAACAATAAACAATTTATCAATGCGCACCAAAAAATGTCAGTCACAACATAGTAAGGACCCAAAAAAACATCCTCAAATATGGAACACCTTCAAAAATTATGCCTCAAAGATCCTCAACACGCTACAATCACCCTATCGGCCATGATCATGAAAAACATGAACTCACAAAAGAAAATCACCAATCAAAAGCACAATGATCAATGCAGACCAACAACACAAATAGAGGATGATCTAGAAACATCCACAAGCATCATGAATTACCGTAGAAGCATCCACAACAACTCAAATTACTAGAATCACATCATCTTCTTTTAAGAGCACCAACTAAAGCAACAAAACAACTGTCATAACACAAATACTCATAACTCAATCAAATCTTCATGTGAACCTTTGAAACTTCATGTGGATAGAGTAGATATACTCGTCAACAAACCTATTAATCTGCAACCACTTATCATCAATATACTGAGCTAGCCACCATACTGAACTTCACTACATCATCGACAACATGCAACTTATTTTATTACATTTTTCTCAATATCCTCGACATATACAACCTTAAAGATATTAATGCCAATAGTGTTGACATCAATGAAAACCACATATTAGAAATATCAAACAATCTAGCCTCTCTGGTATTGTTTGCGATTTGGAGTTAATATTTGGAGAGTTAAGTGTTTGTTGGGCCAACTTGGTACTTTGAGGTGTTTGTGCCAATATTTTGTTGCATGCACTAGTATGGGATTGTGTGCATATGTAAAATATGTCTTGCTTATCTCCTAACTTGGATCAAATTCAATTTCCCTTTCTCGTGGATGATTTAGAGCCAAATCATTATATTTTTTTGCATGTTTTATGTTTACATGTTTCAGTTTGGTTGAAAAGGAGAAATTTTTGAACCTTGCGAAAGATATAAATGAAGGATCTAGTGTGTGATCAAATTGGTAGAGTTATGTGTTGAAGCATTGATGTGTTAAAAGTGATATGTGCCAAAAGTAGTGAGATGAAGGTAGAAGAATGTGTGCGAATGTGTGAAGGAGTATTTGAAGTGTGCTAAAGGAAATGAGTCGAAAGTAGAGGTGTGTGAGTGAATGTTGAAGGCAGTGAGGCGAAGGCAAACGTGTGTGTGTGAGTGTTGAAGGCACTAAGCCAAAAGTAGAAGTGTGTGAGTGAAGTGTTGAAGGTAGTGAGCCGAATGTAGAAGTGTATGAGTGGGTGTTGAAGGCAATGAGTCAAAGGCAACAAAGGTGTTGTGGTGATTGTTGATCATCAGAATTCATCAAGTATTATATGTTGAGGTTGTAGCCTCCTTTTGTAAGTGTTATATTGATAGGGAGTTATAAACTTCATTTGGTTGAAGCCATAAAATTATGTTATAAATCTTGTTTTATTTTTTTGAAGTTGGATTTGGATAGTAGTTGCAAGCAACTTTCTCACTATATTTTTTCCCTTGTAGGGTTTTCCACATAAATATAATGTTGTGGTTGTGTGCTTGTGTGCTTGTGTTTTGAATGTAGATAATAATAAGTTTTGATTGTTAAAATTGAATTGGATTAATTTGAGGGATATATCTATTCACCCCCCTCTTAGTATATCTATGTGTTCTAACAATTGGTATCAGAGTTGAGTTCCTTGGTGTAGCCTAACAGCTAAAGGTAGATCTTGGTGTAGAACACATGGATCAAAAGTAATCCTCTTCTAAGGCACTATTGTTTGATGGAAGCAACGATTATTTCTAGAGTGTGAGGATGAAAGCCTACCTTACTTTACTAGGGTATGATGTTTGGTTACAAAGGATGATTATATTCAACTTGCTAATCCTATTACTGATGCTAACACAAAGAAGGCTCATGAGAACAATGTTAAAGTAAAGAATGTCATCTTGAGTGGTTTAAAAAATTATGAATTTATGAAAATGGTGCAATGCAAGATGCCAAGGAGATATGGGATAAGCTCAAAAAATTGTATGAAGGGAATGACAGTGTGAATCAATCAAAGTTAGAATCTTATAGGACATTGTTTAAGAATCTAAAGATGAAAGAAGAGAACATAGCCAGATACTTGCTCTAGGTAGATGAAGCATTCAATGGGATCAAAGAACTTGGTAAAGATATAACTGATTCAGTAGTTGTGAATAAAGTTATAAGGACTCTCCCCCACCTGCTTGACTCAAAAGTTTCTGAAATTGAAGAAGCCAAAGATCTAACAAAGATTACTATGGAAGAACTGTTTGGATCTCTCACCACCTATGAGATGACGAATGAAGTTCAAGGTACACATAAAAGAGAAGTTTCCTTCAAAGTAGTGAAGAAAGAAGGAACATCTCGTTCACACAGTGCATCTGAGGAAGAAGTAGCAAAAATTGTAAGGAATCTAAAAAGGGATTAGGCAAGTATAAAGGTAAACTACCTTTCAAATGTTTTAATTGTGGAAGAATTGATCATTATGCATTTAAATGTCCTTTTGGAGAAAATGAAAGTAGCAACAAAAGGTTCAAAAGGAACAATTTCAAGAGGAACCTTCCCTCCAAAGAAGAATATTGCTCCTCGGATGAAGGAGATCATTACACACATCAGATGATGAGGGAGAAGAATCCCTATTCATGGCCACTGTGATCTCTAGAAGTTCAATTAAAATTGTGAATGAAGAAGAAGGTGAAGTTGATTTTGAAGGTGAACTTGTTTATGCTCTTAAAGACCTGGAATGTGCAAGGAAAGAGAACAAAAGACAAAAAGCATTGATAAAAGAATTTGGAGCTAAGATAAAAGAATGTACAAAGCTTAAGAAAGAAGTCCTTTTACTCGAGAAGGATTTGGAGTGAGCAATGTCTAGAAATCAAAAAGTTGATATCGGATGTCAAGGAAGATCTCACCATGCAAGAAGTGTCTCCAAAAATAGGTTCAATCATGCATTTTTTGGTTATTGTTTCATCTGCAATAAGTGTCGTCATAAGGTTGTAGAGTGCAAATCTAAAATGAATAGAATTTTTTTTGTAAGTATAAATTATCGTGCTTCTTTGGTGGATGTTAATGTGACATGTCAAATATGTAACAACGTTGGACATATAGCAAAATATTGCAAAAGTGAAATTCAAAAGGTAGATGTTACTGAGCAAGTCAAGGAAACAAGCAATTAGGTCAAAAACTCAATGGTTGTCCAAACAACATTTGATGCTCAAGGAAAAACAAATCTCTAGGTAATAGACAATGGTTGTTCAAGCCACATGACTGGTGATAAAATCAAATTCATCAATCTGGTTAAGTGGAATGGTGGATTAGTCTAATTGGAGATAATTCATCAACAAAGATTTGTGGAAAGGGTACCATAAGTATTGATGGAAAATACAACACAAAAGATGTTCTCTATATTGAATGCCTCAAGCATAATCTTCTCAGTGTAAGATAGATGTGCATCAAGGGATATAATCTTATATTTTTTTATTAGGGGTATGAAATCAAAAGAGAAAATTCTAAAAAAATGGTGGTAGAAGGAGCTAGGAAAAAAAACAATTTGTACATTCTAAAGGGTGTTAATGGGAGAAGTTGTCCATTTGGACAAAGAAATGAATGTTGGTTGTGGCACAAGAGGATGAAACACATCAACTTTGATAACCTTGTGAAGATCAACTCCATGTAAGTAGTGAGAGATATGCCAAAGATTGTCAAGCCTACAAGTACCTTGTGTAAAGAACATCAGATTGGGAAGCAGACAAGGATAAGGTTCAAGACCAAGGAGTATTCTTCTACAAAACCTTTGGAACTAATTTATATTGATTTGTGCAGACCCAAAAGAACAAAGAGTCAAGGTGAAAGGTATTTCATGTTTCTCATTGATGATTTCTCTAGGATGACATGGGTTACATTCTTAAAAGAAAAATCAAATGCTTTTAGTAGGTTTAATTTTTTCAAGTCAATGGTTGAAAATGAAATGAATGTTAGAATCAAGTGTTTAAGGTTTAATAGAGGTGTTGAATTCACATCAAATGAGTTTGAGGAATTTTGTGAGGAACATGGAATAAAGAGACATCTATTTGTTGCTAGAACTCCTCAACACAATGGAGTAGTAAAAAGAAAGAACAAATCAATTTAGGAGATGGCAAGAACTATGTTGAATGAAGCCAAGCTACCTGTTGTATACTAGAAAGAAGCAATCCATACTGTTGTTTACATTCTTAATAGAGGTCAGCTAAGGGTGGAGAACACCAAAACTCCTTATGAGCTTTGGTATGGAAGACTAGCAACTGTCAAGTATTTCAAAAAAATTGGAAGCAGATGTTTTATCACAAGAGATGAGGAAGGTTTGGGAAAATTTGACTCAAGATTTGATGAGGAATTATTTCTTGGATAGTCAACTAGGAGTAAATCCTGTAAATGTTACAAGAAAAAATTGAGGAAGATTGTGGAGAGTGCAAATGTCAGAGTTGATGAAGAGTCACATCAAAACACACATGAGCAAGAAGATTATTGGTTTGATGAACTTTCCTTCTCAAAGGAAGAAGAAGAAATTGTAGTAAAAGAACAAGAGAAAGTCCCCAAGACTCCTACCAAGTATGTCCAAAAGAATCATTCAAAAGATCGGATAATTAGAGACAAGAATCAAGGTGTGCAAACTAGAAGGAGATTTTCAATAGAAAATAAATAGGTAAATTTCTCTTTGTTACTAAGAATGGAACTTAAGACTTTTGTTGATGATAGCAAGGATGAAGGATTGATTTAAGAAATGGAAGAAGAACTGAATTAGATAAAGAAAAATCAAACTTGGCAATTGGTTCCAAGACCCGCAGACAAGAATGTGATAGGAACAAAATAGGTATTCATAAACAAATTAAATGAAGATGGAGAGGTGGTAAGAAATAAAGTAAGACTAGTATGCAAGGTTTATCCACACATGGAAGGAGTTAACTTTGAGGAAACATTTTATTTGGTAGAAATAATGGAGGCTATTTGAATGTTTCTTGCATTTACAGCTCACAAGAACTTCAAGGTGTATCTAATGGATGTGAAATCTACTTTCTTGAATGGTGACTTGGAATAAGTGTATATAGAGTAGCTTGATGGATTTCAACTATCAAAGGATCCAAAATGGTATGCAAACTTAAGTAGGCTTTATATGTTCTAAAATAAGCCCCTAGGGCTTGGTATGCAAGGTTGGACAAGTACCTACTCCAACAGGGCTTCAAGAAAGGTATCGCAGATAGTAATTTTTATATTAAAATTGAGGATGAAAGAATTCTAATTGTTGTTGTGTATGTTGATGATATAATCTTTGGTAGGAATGAAGAAATGTGTAAGAAGTTTGTTGAAGATATGTAGAAAGAGTTTGAAATTTCTATGATAGGTGAATTATTATTCTTTCTTGGAATCCAAATTGTATAGTCAAATAATGGTATTTTTATCTCTCAAGCAAAGTATGTCAAGGATCTATTGAAGAAGTTTGGTATGGAAGATTGCAAACCAATGCGTACTCCCATGGTAATAGGTTGTCATTTGAAAGGTAGTGAGTCACCTAAGGTTGATTAGACTCTATATAGGTCTATGATTGGAGGCCTATTGCACTTAACTGCATCAAGGCCTAATATTATGCAACTTGTCTGCTTGGTTGCAAGGTTTCAAGCTGATCCAAAAGAAACTCATGTAAAGGATGTCAAAAGGATTTTTACATATTTTAAGAGAACTTCAGATTATGGACTATGGTATCAAAAATATGAATTTTCTCTAAGTGCATATGGAAATGTTGATTGGGATGGGAGTGTTGATGATAAAGAAGCACTAGTGGTGGAGTTTTCTTTTTGGGAGATAGACTGGTCCCTTGGTTTAGTGAGAAGCGTGATTTAGTGTCCTTATCACCATAAAAATCAAAGTATATAGTTGTTGGAAGAGCTGAAGATTAGCTCAATACCCAAGACCACCTGCAAAACATAATGAAAACCTTCTACAAGAGGATATGCAAGAATATGAGCTTTCTTGATATTAAGACCTACAAAAATGATGATGAGGTATGAAGTATATTACATATGTGTACAATGACCTTCCTTATATAGGAAAGGCGAGGAATAAGATTGAACATGATTGTGACATGTGTCTTAATCCTATGACACGAGATGACTAACAAACTAACTACCTAAGAAATGATGCATAAAGCTAGATAAGATAAGTTCTAGAAAATCCAACTGAGACTTCTAGAAAGAATCTTATATCCCAAGTAAACTTAATCATGTCAATAAGTTCCATAATTATCTAGTGAGATAAATTACTAGGTAAAAGAATTTAATCCACACCAACACCCCCCCTTAAGTGCAACTTAGGAAAAAGATAATTATGCAAATGATGCAAAAAAGATGCATAGATGGGTCCCAACTACTAGGCCATGTTAGGTACCCATGTACAAATGCAAAAGAAATATCTCACAAATGGAGAAAAGGAGAAAACCCAGTGGGACAAAACTCCTCTCCAAAAAAGAGAAAATAAAAATCATGTGAAGAAGGATGGAAGACTCCATGATACCCCCAAGTACACCATCCATCACATAAATACATTACAATCAATAGCCCCCCCATAAGAGGGAAAGAAGAGACTACATATCCACCCCCATAATGAAGTAACTCCAAAACCACTAAAGAATGTCTAAAGACAAAAGGGAACCAAATACCTACAATGTATCTCCCCCTGGGAAGAAAAAGATCTAATGGCCGATGTTGAAGAAACCTAATCTCCATGAAGAAGTGAGAGGGAAGCAACCTCAAGAATGAAATCTCTGAAGATGGATCAAGAGCCTCTGAAGATGTCTTAATGAAGTCAGGTGTGACCCCAATCAAAGAAGAAGACAAATAATGTGAAGACTCAAGAGAAACCTCCAAAGATGAATGATCGAAAAGGAGAGAAACCCCCTCAAACGATTCCTCCAAATTTGCAAAATAAATATGACAAACCAAATCTGATATACATGTCATGAAACCATCCTACTCAAATCTGAAGAAGATGCAACCTTATTACATGGTTGATGAATGGTGAGGTTCAATCATCCACCAAAACATTCATGTGAATTACTACCCACACTAGATCTAGGAGAGTGATCTCTAAAACATTCACCATTAGGAATAAAATGAGAAAAGTAATAGATCTTTTCCTAACAATTGGCCCTACCCACTGCAACAAGTTGTTTGTGTATACACCTAAAATTGGTCAAGACAATTAATTAATTAAATACTAACTATTTAATTAATGAACTCCTTTAATTCATCTACTTATAAATAAATTCTCAATTTATTTATATAGTTCAAACTTTTCTAAATTCTTCATCTTAAACCACATTCTTCTAAATTTAATTAAATAAACAAATGTCTATAGTTTGTTTTTATTTAATTAAATATCTTCTCACTAAGTTTAAATAATTTCAAATTCAAATTTAGTCACACGTCTACAACACTTTTTGGCCACATCATCAAATGTCACATGTATTTAAAAATGACTAATATTTAAATTACATTATTCTCAACCAATTCCATAACAAACTTTCAACACATGGCTTTCTCACACAGTTTATTCTCTCATACATTTGGCATGTTGCCTTTGGTCAAGGGAACATCCTACATGATTCTTCCATCTCCACCATTCATCTCTCATGTTTGAATCTTGACCGTTGATTGTTGCCACATCACAAGATGCTTTGGAAATCCTATAAATACAACCTCTTGCTACAACATTTAACATCACATATTTGAGTAAACTTATTATGCAAGAATAGCATTGGAGAATTTGGAGCATTTAGCATTGTTTAGCATTTATCATTTTAGTTTAGTATCATGGCTTAATTTAGTATTTGAATTTTCATTATCATCTAGTTTCTTATACAACATTTGCATCCTAATCCTTAGTATCATATCATTGTCATATCACCATTTTCATTTACAGCAGCATCATAATCTTAACATCATATCATTTGTAGATCAATCATGTTGCATTTTAAACATCTCATTTCTTAGGTTGTCATCCAAACCAGTCATAGTGCACATACAAAATCTAAGAGCACTAATGATTTAAAGGATCCTTAAGAATAGAGAACAATGGAATGATTTTAGAGATTTTTTTTGTTTTAATTTGCTTAATTCTATGATTCAAATCTTTAATGTAATACGTCTCATTGAGTTTGTGTGTTTATTACTAACCCCCACAATTCACACTTATAGTTTGGTATCCAAATCTCTAATGAAGACTGAATCTGGAGTGAAGTCAATTGATTTACCAGTTTGTGCTATCTGGTATACTGAAAGAAGATTGTGCTTAATATCAAGAATAAAAACACATTATTAAAACTACCATGTGGTACATCAATAACCCCTTTACCAAATGCATCAAGACAAACATCATTACCCATCAAGATCCTCATGAGTGAAGTATCCTTCAAGGAAGAGAACCTATCAAGTTGGCCTAATTTATGATATGAGGCTCTAGAGTCAATAATCCAATTTCTAGACTCCTCAACATGTGTTACAACAAGAGCATGTCCTTTCATTTTAGAATCATTGATCATATCACTCTCATTGGCAATTCTTGCAATACTAGTGTACGTAGTAGATGTTGATTGAGAAGAAGAAGATGATGAACTTTTAGACTTAGAAAGCAAAGAAATGTTATGTTCCTTTAAGCTTTCCTCATTTCATCGAATCTAACTCTTTCTTGTAACAAGTTTGTTCAACATGCCCCAATTTTTTGCAATAACCACATTTAGTCTTCTCCTTCTTAGGTTTTTCCTCTCTAGGAGAGGTGGGAAGTTCTTTAGATTTTGCCTTAGGTTTAAAAAAATTATTTCCTTCATCATTAGATGATGATGCAAGCAATGCATGATTCTTAGCATGTGTATCAAGTTGACTAAGTTTTGCTTGTTCTCTAGTCAACCTATCACAAAATGTCTCAAAAGAAGGCATAACAAAAGAATCACCTAAACCATCCATTGTAGAATAGAAGGAAGTAGAAAAGTATGCAAATGAACCTTTCAACTTAGACAAAATAAAAAAGATACAATCTTTATTAGTTTTATCCTTTCCACATCTTGCCAATTGAGATCTTAGTGATTTGAATTTTACCAAGTAATCTTCAATGGCGGGAAATGAATCAATAGAAAGTGAAGCCAATTTAGCCTTCAATTGCATGCCACGTACCCCACTAATTGAACCAAAGAGATCCTTGTACCTGTTTAGAAGTTCTACATTCCTCAATATGAAAGAATAAACCATTTGAAACATGCATTGCAATTAAACCCATAGCTTCATCACATTTATTCCTATGAGCAAATCGTTCATATTCTCTAGTAAAATTAGGTTGATGATCACTCAATGTGGACCACAAACCCTTTGACCAAAGCAATCTATAAATTTTCACCTTCCATGTGTGATTTATGATGTATGTCAATGATGAAGAAAATGTCTGAATTTATAGACCTAGGATACATGGATGAGGATTAAGACTTGAGTTAACTATAAAATCAGTGGAGTCAACTCAACTGAGAAAAGAAAAGTTGTCATTTTGAAGACTTGGGAGGATAATATTGGATTATTCATTTATTTTATAGATAAATGTGCACATAAATTTTCTATTTTCAGGTTGAGTTAACTGAAAAATGAAGATGAGGTTTCTAAAATGAAGGAGAATTAACTTGTGAGAGAAGATTGATTTTCTAAATGAAGACTAAGTTAACTAATTAGAGAAGAAATAGTTGATTGAAGAGATAAAAATAGAAACTATGAGTGGATAATTAGCTCACATTTAATTAAATGGATAAAAGATAAATGATAAATGGAAATAAATGCAATTAATGATGACACGATGATGATTAGGGTTTGGTGAAATAATTTAGGTGTCTACAGTTATCATATCTTGAAATTTTAGAATATTTTTGTTGGTACACTTTTGTCATCTTATAAATGCCCTTTCACATGCCCTCCTATCTTCAATATCAAAAATTATGTTCATAATCTTCCCAACTACCCTTAAATAATACTCAATACTTTTCAAAACTAATAAACTCTAATTTCTATATCAATTATTTATATAAAAAAGATGATACACACCAAGGATTTGATATAAATTATTACATAAATATATTTAGATTTCTCCCTAAATATATTATAGCACCTATATATTTAGGCTCTAATACCACCTTAATAAAATCTTGAAGATTATAGGTTGAATTGTAATCCGCATTGTTATCATTTATAACTTTTAGATTTTATCAAATAATTGGATATAGGAGCTTGGTTTATATACATAACTTCGATACAATGATTTAACATTAGGCCTATGTCAAGAAAATTAGAGTTAGCTCTTATACCAATTTCTTTGGGTAATGATATACGTGTCTATTATAATCAAGGGTAACTCTAATTTTCTTGACATAGATCCTTATCTTATCTAGTTTTCTAGATATATTATCTATCATGAATTTACTTTCACCTATTTCTAATTGCAATTTTTATTCTTATTAATTTTCTCAATATTAATGTGTACAACATAGAAAATTATCACCCTTAACAATTTTACACTATGTTTTGGCCCCCCTAAATTATTGAGCCTAATTAACCCCATAATGTCCTAAAATTATGTATTTTGGAGCCCATTTGTACCTTTTTTTAGTAAATTACACGCATTGAACAAATGCAGCTAATCATTAAAATGTCCCCGACACATAATGTCTTGGAAGTTTAGGCCAAGACCCATCTTTGGACATGTTGACAATATTTTAATATTCAAAATACAAATTTCAAGTGTCGGCTTCCAAGATCTAATTTTCAAGAAATTGGATAAATGCTTATAAATACCTAGTTTGTTGACCATTTGAAACTAGAACACAATTTGAAGGAGATTTTATGAGCAAGTATTATTGTTAAGAACAAGTCGAGCAAAATTTTAGTGATTTATTGCAACAATTCAAGATCCCAACATCATGTCAAAGTATATGTGAGTTTATGTGTCTGTCATCATGATTTTGTGAAGGATAACCCTTGTTGTAGGTCTCCAAAGCATTCAAGCATTCAAGCAAAGAAAGATCCAAATCTTTGAGGTGATGTGTATGACTTCATGTTGGAAATCAATGTATAACTTGCAACAATATGAACTTAAATATGTGGTTGCAAATCTGAAATTATGTTTAAAAGATTACCATAAAATGATTAAGTGATTAACAATTACAATAATAATAAAAAATTCTGCAATACCATATGTCATGAACACAAATGACACAAGATATACGTTGAGAAACCCTTGTAGGAAAAAAATCCACACCCAAAGAGATCCAATGTTTGTATTAATCTTGAAGGAAGTACATTAGTACAACAATCCAACAACACTTTGTCATCCTGACAACTTGCAAATAAGTCATACAAAACCACCATCCAAAGGCTCCAATATATAGAACTTTGTGGGACAAAATACTACAAATGGAAATTCAAAACAACAAGCAAAATCACCTAGAAAAACCCACGTCCCCCTTAGTGGATAGACATAAACATGGAATAAAGTATTAAAATATCACATGGCCTTCACATGAGTGCCTAACCCACAACCAATAGGAATTTGTCAATATTGAGTGCTCCTCTGATGACTTCATGTAAGAACATGCACCAACATGCACACCTGGGCGCCCAACTATGCAATATCATGCAAATAACATGCAAGTACATACACACTCAAGTGGTCCCAACCCAGAAAGTTGGACACCCAAGAGGAATATTCTCTCTTGATGCTTAGTAACCACCACCATAATGGGTCCACTTCTTTGAATGAAATTACAATTTTTCATAGGAAATTAATTAACAAATATTTTGTCCCTCGTGTCTCCTAGAACACTTTTCAAAGAATGTGGAGACATATAAATCAAATTAGGATAGCAATTTTAATGTCACCTATCCTAACACTTTAGTCCTTCAAGGCAGTCATTGAAAGATGGTGAGATGCATCATTGTGTTCATTCATCATTCCTTCATTTCCATTATCATTTATCCATTGATATTTTCCATTATGGAAGTGGGAGCACTTACATGGGGTTTGATTAAAGCAAGCCCCTAAAATGGCCCAACATTTCCTGTCTTTGTGAATGTGTAGATCTTGGGTTGAAGAGGATTGAAGGGAGATTGAAGAGAAATTCTTCATTGTTGCATTCAAAGACCTAAAAGTTATCGAACCATGGAAACTCAGTTACAAAATTATCTGATAGTGTTCCAACAACTTTGCAAGAAAAAACAAATATCTTAGATTTGCTACCAGAGGGCCTCAAAATTTGAGCAAGACCCCCTATTAGGGACCCATATGCTCCTTGGTGACAATGTCCTTCTATAGTGGCTGAAACAAGCTTTTTTGGGTTAGTACATATCACTTTGCACTTTTTGGATCCACCTGCAAATTATTGTTTTTGTCTATTAGTTATCGAGATCTTGCAATTTACATATTAGGGCACATAATCTAATTAGGTTAATCATCCCAAATTATTTCCAATCCATTCCCATCCTCAATCAAATGTAGATCCAGGTTGGATTGGCTAACCTTCACGGTTGATAGACAATCTATTCATGTTGTTGATCTACATCTTAATGTATTGTGGAAAAAGGCTACCCTTGCAATCTAGGTTCTTTGCATTTAGGACCTAAGATCCATTTTTCTACATTACAATGTGATCTAGACTTATTTTAGTATGACTATTTTGAAGTTGATTAAGTCTTGTTTCTATGGTTCTATTGTGATGAATCACATTAGTTATTCCATTGTAATATTGATAACTTATATTTTCAATCTTACTTACCTTATGTTGAATTTCTTAACTAATTATCAAATCGTTAGAAACATCAACTATTAAATCATCAATATTTTCTTGAGTTGACATTTTGATCTATGAGCATCTGGGTGGACACACAATCGACATCAATAAAAAATATTTCAGTTATTTTGTCTATTTTGATTTGGGTTTCAGTTTGTTGTTGCAATTTATTTTGGTGGTCAACTTTGGTGGAGGTTGAACGACATTGTTTCCTTTGGTTGAAAAAATTTTGTGTTTTGAGCTTAATTCCAAACAAGTATTCTCTTGTTGCAACATTTGATGGATCTGGTTTTATGTTTTTGATTCTGATATTCATCTTTCAGATGATTTTTCCCATGGGTTGAATGTCAATTTGATCATAGTCAATGTATGGTTCTTGGTAATGGTTAAATAAAATATTTATCATTCGACATATTGACATAGTATTGTGGGTTTCTAGATATGTAAGAAGAAATTAAAATAATTTTTGTTTTATTTTATGAGAGTGTGAAGAGATTGTACAGTTGAAGAATGAAGGAAAAAATCAAAGGCTGGATTAATATATGCAAAGAACGATGAATTATATGTAATGAGAAGATAAAGAGGTATAGGCAAAGTAGGGGTCGAGTGAACATAAATAAGAGGGAGAATACTAAGAGCATGCATCCCAAGGATTAAGGAAAAAATGTGTAGAATAAAATAAAGAATTATGAACTAAAATATATGGAAAACAAAATGAAAAGAGATAGGGTGTAGATAGAGTTTTAAAATATATGACAATAAAAATATAGAGAAAATGGAGGAAGGGAGGTCGTGCCTCATCTGAAGAGGAGATATAAAAAAAATTGCAGATTTAGTTTGGGATAGAGGGGTTGTGCCATGTAGTGGGGGGTTTAATTTTTTATGAAATATAATACAATTTATTAGAGAGATGGGTTACACCTTATAAAGAAGGAAGAAAAACCATTAAAAACAACTAAAAAGCCATTGCAACATGTAAAGGAGGAAAATAATGTAGGAGAAGATTGGAGTTGTAGAAGGGGGTCATGCCTTAGTAAAAGGAAACTTTTAGCAATTAAAAATGAAACAAAGTGCATGAAGGAGGAGTCGGCCATAGGGGATGAGACATTTTTTCAAGAAAAGAGAGGGGTGCACAAAGCTAATGAAGACAATAGGATGCATACTGAGGGGAGAAATGGAATAGGCCACACATATGGTGGAGAGGAGAGCAGGTAATGACATAGGAGATGCCATATAGGAGAATCTAAGGAGGGTCAATGTTGTAGGAGGAAGTGAAGAGGAATATAAGAGGCTACACACGAGGAGATACAAGGCAACCAAAGAAAGAAGGAAGGAGTTTCCAAATGAGAGGTATGTTGAAGGGGTTATATGCAGATTGTAAACCATGTGAGTTGTAGATGAAGGAATAATAGAGAGCAAAGACATGGACATAGATAAGTAAATAGAGAAATTGATAAATACAAATTGTAAATGTTGATCTATGAACAGTGAATCAATAAAATAAGTTTGAATTACCTTTGTAATTTCTTGTTATTGAAATTTGAATTTAAATGAAAATTTAATGTTTTGAGTATTATGACTGATTGGAATTGAGTTTTCCACCATTATTCTTGTGCAATTTGAATTGGTTTCAATTGACAAATTGAATTGGAATTGGCTGTGAATTTTGCCCATCTAATAGGACGTTCAAAATTCAAACTACATCACATTTGTCTCTATATTTTTAAGTCGAGAGGCTTCTTACACTCACATTCACGAGTATGTGTACATTTTTATTCTCCCCATTTAAATTGACGTCTACTAACCTGTCACAAAGTAAAGTATTTATCAATAGATTTATGCTTTTAAATCATATTTTAAAGCAGTTTACATATTGCGAAAATTTCCTTGTTTTAAACAAGATAATCTTGAAAAAAAAATTAATATCAATTTAGAATTTTTATTTAATTGTAATATTATATTTAAGTTTTTTTTTTATATGTAAGCTTTAAAAGCATGCATTATCATCATCTTTTTATAGTTTTACTATATATGACATTTTTAAGGAAATATAATATAGTATTCTAATTTATAATAGTAATATATATCATTTTATAATATTTGTTATGGAAATACATATTAATTTACAATATTTTCATGCTTTTATAATTTTTAGAAGATTTTTAACAAGATTATCTTGAATATCTAGTAAAAAAAAAATAAATACAATATTATATATTTAGGATGATAATAATGAATACTTTTAAAGCTTACACATAAATAAAATCTATAATTTAATATTACAATAAAATGACAATTACTAAATTGATATTAAAAAATTCAAGATAATCTTGTTAAAAATCTTTTTAAAATTATTATGATAATCTTGTTAAAATCTTTATAAGTGTTATTTTTAATATTATTTTTAGTTTTAAAAACAAAAAAAGTTTGATTATTTATCTCAAAGCAAAGCTTTATTAGATTCAATTGTTAAGCTCTAGGTTTCATTACTTTCAAATGCTTGAATGCATATCTTCTTGACAATGTTTTCAAACATTTCAAATAAACTCAGTGGATGTGTCTAAGTTAGTTGATGTGATTTTTTCCTTTATATTGTTCTTAGTTGTTTTTAATAATAAATGCTCACTTTTGTGGTGTAGTTAGTAAATTATTATAGTAGATTTTTTCATCTGTGGTTAGTATTATTGTAATAGATTTTTACATTTTTAGTTAGTATTATTTTAATTGCTTGATGGTAAATAAGTTACTTCATTTTTACAATTCAAACCACTTTTTGAATGTTCTTATACTAATTTATATCATTTCATTAAAAGTACATATTTTACAAATGTATTTTTTAATTTTTCATTATTTTTTATTATACTATAATATTATGGATTGATTGTTCATAATAATTACAAATTAAATCAATAATAGAGGAGGTTTCTCTCATTTCAATCTATCAAATCAAAATTAAAACCTTTCTTATTGCATGATATGATGTTTCCACAATCCATTAGATAGTGCAAAACAATTTCTAATAAAAAATAAAATAATTTTTTTAATCAACATTATAAATCAAACTCCATGATATAATCAGGACTAGAAACATTATAAGTTTGTAATAAAAAGTTGTATAATGTTTTTTAATCAACATTCTAAATCAAACTACATGATATCATTCGGACTAGAAACATAAAATGAAAAAAGACTAAGACCAAACGTATAGATGGAGGAAACCCCATACCACACTGTGAAACGTGTAAAATGATTTTGTCTCGGGTGTGTGGAAGCTAAATGCTACCTACCAAATTGTTAGAGACCTTCCAAAACTGGTCGTCTTTGGGTGGCAGTCAATTTTCTAAGGTATATCCACTCATGCCTATCATCCTTTCTCTTGTCTCTTTTCCTAACAAATCCTAACTGACACTCGCCCTTCCTCAATAATTCCTTCTAACTTAATTTCTTATTACAATAATTAAACAAATGGTCTCATCCAATTGAATAGAATTATCGTTTTGAAATTTTGGAAGTTACTATAAGGTTGTAGTTCAATTAAGTATAATTGATGAGAGTGATAAATTTAATATAAGATTGTACCTCGATTGATTTTTGTAAAATAAGTATCCCCAATTCTTGATTTTTAATAGATGTATCAATATATATACTTGTACATGTGTTTAAAATCATCGTTAGAAAAAGTGAAAGTTGGTCATTATAACTTGAAAGTTATTTGAATGTTGTAGTTCAATTGATCTAGTATAATTAGTGAGGGTGATGGTATGTTTTCTTCAATTACATCATTCATGAAAAGAGGTTTAGTTCTTTTTCAAACATATATATCTTAACGTATTAATGGAAACTATGGTGTTTTGTAGTGTTTCATATACCTCTTTCTAAGATTCAAACCACTCGATATAATATTAAATTATACTCCAAACAAATTTCATAGAATGGATATTGTTAGAATTGGCTATGACTGCCAAGATCTTAAGACCAAATGGAAAGCACAAAAGAGAGAGAATAAAATGTGACAAGAATAAATTGTATTCTTATCAATATGATTAAATGATATGATTGTGATTATGTACAATGAGAGAGACCCCTTGATTATATAGCCAAGGTGAGATGCAAGATGTCATAGGATTATGACAAGTGTCTTAATCATATGACATGAGACAACTTATCACCCTTACCTAGGTTCATGTATGTGTTACAAGTCAAAAGATAAGATAACAACTAATGGTAACTAACACCTTCTAAAGAGATTCCTTCCTATGACCTAAGTAAACTTAACATGTGTAAATAAGTCCCCTAGTAATGAATTAACTAGGTACAAGACTTTATTTACACCAATGGATATCCACAATCCTTAACTCTCCATAAAAAAAATATGACATAGACTTGTATATTTATATCAACATAGACTTGTATATTTATATCAAACTTATAGATGATATAAAATCCTCATTAAAAAAAATGAAAGTGGAGTGGTCATTAAAACTTTTAATCACTTCACATTATGAAATAAAATAAAATATAGTCTTAATGATGAAAATAGGTGCCTCAAGCAAGATAACTCTTGGCATTTTTTTATATATATTAATATTTAATATATGTATGCTAGTTATACTACTTACCAATGCTTGTATGTATCTTAGGCTCATACCTTCCCTACAATTTAGAGTCTTTGCTTATAACTTAAAACAAATATTTTGTTTTCCACCTTCTTTGCTCACAGCTTAATATTTCTTCTTTCTTTCCATCCTCTAGTCCTAAGTAAAATTTAGTTTTCTTACTCAAAGTTTGTCATAGAGAGTCTTTTCCTAATAATTGTTGCTTTCTCTAGCATCTTACTAATTTTAAATTCAAGCATATAAAATAAGAGGTCTACAAAAGGAAAGAAGAGGTTTTTCATATATATTATAAGTCTTTGGCATCTTACTAGTTTTTTTCTAATCATAAATAATCTCTACGTAAAAATAATCATATAGCTGAACACTTCTTTAACTATAGCTAATTAAAAATTAGAATCATAAAATCAAGATAAATATTTTTCATAGTTAACCTAAGGCTTATGGTCACATTCTCCTTATGATATGGTTATTACTAGAATTCTAATACTAATGTAAGTGAACCATGATTTCCATTATATAAATTTTCTCCAAATGTACTCATAAGATCAACAATTATATAACTATATTTATGCAAAACCATATATATATATATATGGAATTACCAACCACTTTCTCTAGAATCTCATTAATTTTAGTGTGTAGTATCATAAATATAACACATTAAAAATGATTTGATAGAACTATATATTTTATACTTTATCATATACATACATATATGGTTATCACTAAAATTCGTATACTTATGTGAGTGAACTATGATTTCAATTATATAAAGTTTCTCCAAATGTAATCATAAAATCATCAATTATATAAATATGTTTATGTAAAATATTTACTATATAATCATAAATAGTCTCTATATGAAAATAACCTTATTATATATATATATATATTTATAAAATAATGTATATACTTTTACCTAGAAAATCTATTTATATAATGTTTGTGGATCTATCAACCACTTTCTCTAGCATCTTACTAATTTTAGTGCACAGTATTATAAATATAATATATTAAAGATGATTTGATAAAAATATATTTTATATTTTATCTATATATGCACATATATATATATATGTGTGTGTGTGTGTATAAAAAATAAATATATATGTATGTACATATATACATGCATGCATATACATATACTAATATATACATATTCATATGTATATATACATGTAGACAA